>OY998116.1:0-28924 GCA_963921955.1 Aleiodes alternator | reverse complement strand
TATAAAAAAAACAAAAATATAATATATATAAATATAATCATTAAAACAATAAAATTTATCTTATTAATTAATTTAAACTTAAAAATTATAAAAATATAATTATATAAATAAAAATTAATAAAATATTCTAATCATTTTATTTCATTAATAAAATTTAAGTAATTACTAAATTTTATAATATTTATTTTATTTTTTTTCATAATGTTAGAATAAAAAAATATTAAATTAACAAAAATTATTAAATCTATCAAAACCGCATTTAAATAATTTTTACCAAAATTCACTATATATATTCTTAATAAAAAAGAAATTCCTAAAATATAAAAAATTATTAACTTTAAATTTTTAGGCAAAAAAATAATATTTAAAGAAGAAAATAAAATCCAATTTAATATTCTTCCATAAAAAATTGTTAAAAATAATAGAATTATAATTGAATAATTTATTAAATTATTATATATATAAATAATTTAAATTTAATTTAATATTTTTTAACATTAAATAATAAATTAAACGAATAGTATACATAATTGTTAAACTTATAGATAAATATATAATAAATAATATATACCAGTTAAAAAAATTTATTAAAAAAAATTCAATAATTAAATCTTTAGAATAAAATCCTGATAAAAAAGGCATCCCACACAAAGCTAAAGATGAAATATTAAATGTTATTCTAACAAAAGGTATATTTTTATTTAAAAAAGAAATGTAACGAATATCTTGATTATTACCTCTATTATGAATAATAATTCCTGAACATAAAAATAATAAAGATTTAAATATTGCATGAGTAATTAAATGAAAAAAAGATAATTTATAAAAATTTAAAGAAACAGTTATTATTATAATCCTCAATTGCCTCAAAGTTGATAAAGCAATAATTTTTTTTAAATCAAATTCTGAAATAGCTCTAATTCCTGCTATAAATATAGTTAATAATGAAATGATTATTATAAAATATAAAAACCCTTTACTGAATAAATAACTAAAACGAATTAAAATATAAATTCCTGCAGTAACCAAAGTTGAAGAATGAACCAAAGATGAGACTGGGGTAGGAGCTGCTATAGCTATTGGCAATCAAGAAGAAAAAGGAATTTGAGCTCTTTTTGTAATTCTACAAATAAAAATAAAAATTATGAATAAAAAAGTAAAATTCTTAAAATATAAAAAATTTCATGACCCAAAAAAAATTGATATTCTAATTATTATTAAAATTATAATATCTCCTACACGATTTATTAAAATAGTAATTAAACCAGAATTAAACCTTTTTTTTCTAAAATAATAAGAAACTAAACAATATGAGGATAAACCTAACCCATCCCACCCTAATAAAATTCTAATAAAATTTGGTCTAATAATTATAAAAATTATAGAAACTACAAAAATAATAATTAAATATATAAAACGTTTTAAAAATAAATCTTCTTCCATATAACTTAATCTATAAATAATTACTATAGAAGAAATTAAAGTTACAGTTCTAATAAAAATTAATGATATTCAATCAATATAAATAATATATATTATTTTTATTGATTGAATAAATATAATATTTCATTCAATAATTAACTTAAAATTATTAATCAATATAAATATTGATAACAACCATCTTAAAAAATTTAAAAACATTAAATAAAATCTCATTATATAAAAAATTATTAAAATAAATTATTTAATCTTTGAAAAATAATCAAATCTATAATTTCTTAATTAAAATATTAAATTTAAATTTAAAAATAATAAATTTAATGGAACCCATAATAAAATACTAATTAAATACTCTCGACAAAAAATAAAATTAAATCTTTTAAATAAATAATTTATTTTACCATATTGACTAAAAGCAAAAATATAAATAGAATAACATGTTCTAAAAAAAGAAATTAATATAATTAATATTATTAAATAAATTCTTCATTGAATTAATGAATTAAATAAAAAAATTTCACTAAATAAATTTAATGAAGGTGGAGCTGAAAAATTTGAAGAAAAAATTAAAAATCATCATAAAGATAATGAAGGTATAATATTAATTAACCCTTTATTAATATATAAAGAACGAGACTTAACCCGTTCATAATTTAAATTTAATAAAAAAAATATTCCACAAGAACATAGCCCATGGGAAATTATTAAAAATAAACTTCCAATTATCCCTATAAATAATATAGTTATTATACCTCTAATTAAAATCCTTATATGTACAACAGATGAATAAGCAACAATAATTTTTATATCATTTTGATTTAAACAAATTAATCTTCTTATAATTCCCCCTAACAAAGAAAATACAATAAAAAAATAATTATAAGCTATAAATATTAATTTAAAAATATTTATAAATCGGTATAACCCATACCTTCCCAATTTTAATATCACCCCTGCTAAAATTATTGATCCTCTAATAGGGGCCTCAACGTGAGCTTTAGGGAGTCATAAATGAACGATATATAAAGGTATTTTAACAAAAAAAGCTATAATTAATATTAAATATATAAGTAGATTCATAAAATTATAATTAATTTTAAATATTAAAATATTAAATATTAATCTATAATACTTTATATATATAAATATTAATAAAATTAATAAAGGTAAAGAAGCAAACAACGTATAAAATAATATATAAATTCTTGCTTGAATTCGATCAATTTGATACCCCCACCCCATAATTAAAAATATTACAGGAATTAAACTAACCTCAAATATAATATAAAAAATTATTATATTTATTGAACAAAAACATATAATCAAAATATTTGTTAATAAAATATTTAAATTTAAAAAATTTATATTATAAATATTTAAAAGAAAATTATTATTAGAAAAAATTGACAAATATATAACTCAAATTCTTAAAATAATTAACCTTAACCTAACATAATCTATACCAAAAAAATAATTAATTTTAACTCAATATACATTTAATAAATTAATTATTATTAAATTTAAAATTATTAATAATTTTAACCTAATTAATAAATTTATTAATTTTTTATTAATAATAAAAGTTAAAAAATTAAAAGAAATAATTAAAAAAAAAAATTTTATCATTTTATAATATTTAATAAATTTATATAATCATTTCCTCTAAAACGAATTAAATAAACTAAAACAGATAACCCAATAACAGCCTCACAAACCATAATCCTAAAAAAAAATGATATAAAGTATAACCTTATATTTAATATATTTATAGTTAAATAAACACTTAAAGTTAAATTTATTATTATAAATTCCAATCTAATTAAAGTTAACAAAATATGTTTGTAATAAAAAGAAAATATTAAACAAGAGATAAAAAATAATATTATTATAATAAAATTTATAAAAATAAGTTATATAGTTTAATTAAAATATTAATTTTGTAAATTAAAGATAAATATTAATTTTATAACTAAATCAATAAAATAAATTTATTTACATCTTTAATCTCCAAAATTAATATTTTAATTAAACTATATATTGAATGAAATTACTTTATTTATATTATAATTATTATTTAATTATATTAATATTTATAATTTTTATTACATTAATTCCCTCAAATTTTTTTAAAACTCATCCTTTATTAATAAACTTATTATTAACTTTATATATTTTAATTTCATCTTTAAAATTAAATTATTTTAATAGAACTTCATGATATTCATATATCTTATTTTTAATTATAATTGGTGGGTTAATAATTTTATTTATATATTTTACAAGACTAGCTAATAATCAATTATTCAATTTTAATTTAAATTTTTTAATAAATATAATAATTAAAATTATTTTTTTATTTCTTATATTTTTTATAATTTACTTAAAATATAATTTTATATTAATCTTATTAAATACTTTAAATTATGAAATTTTAACAATTCATAACTTAAATATTGATATAAATCTAAATATAATAAAAAATTTAATAATAGATTATTTAATAGATTTAAATTTATATATTATTATATATTTATTTTTTACAATAATTTGCGTAATAATATTATGTAATAAAATAAATATTCCTCTTCGTCAAAATATAAAAATTTAATATAATGAATAAATCAATCTTAAAAAATAACCCATTATTAAAAATTTTAAGAAATTCTTTAATTTTTTTACCCACCCCAATAAATATTAGTTACTGATGAAATTTTGGTTCCTTACTAGGTCTATCTCTAGTAATTCAAATTATTACAGGATTATTTTTATCTATACATTACACCCCAAATATTATTATTTCTTTTAACAGAATTATTCATATTATTCAAGATACAAACTACGGCTGATTAATACGATTATTACATATAAATGGTGCTTCTTTTTTTTTTATTTTCGTATATTTACATTTAGGGCGAGGTCTATATTATGGATCCTTTAAATTAAAAGAAACATGAAATATTGGAACTTTTATATTATTAATTATAATGGCTACAGCCTTTTTAGGGTATGTTTTACCATGAGGCCAAATATCTTTTTGAGGCGCAACTGTTATTACTAATTTAATATCAGCAATTCCTTATCTAGGACAAATAATTGTAGAATGATTATGAGGAGGATTTTCAGTAAATAACCCTACCCTTAATCGATTTTATACCTTACATTTTTTACTACCTTTTATTTTATTATTAATAATATTAATTCATTTATTATTTTTACATGAAAAAGGGTCTAATAACCCCTTAGGGGTAAAAAGAAATTTTTATAAAATTATTTTTCATACCTATTTTACTTTAAAAGATTTAATAGGCTTTTTAATATTATTTATAATAATAATTTTTATAATTTCAGAGTATCCTTACTTACTAAGGGATCCTGAAAATTTTATTGCAGCTAATTCAATAGTTACACCTGTGCATATCCAACCAGAATGATACTTTTTATTTGCTTACACTATTTTACGTTCAATTCCAAATAAATTAAGAGGTGTAATTGCTTTATTAATATCAATTTTAATTTTATTAATTTTACCATTTTATTATAAAAATAACAATTTTCAACCTTTATCATTTTACCCTTTAAATCAAATTTATTTCTGAACGTTCCTATTTACTGTTATTTTATTAACTTGATTAGGGTCCCAACCAGTTGAGTACCCTTTCACTGAAATAAGCCAAATTTTAACTATATACTATTTTTTCTATTTTTTTTTAAATTTAATCTATATAAAATTATGAGATAAATTTATTAATTAATTACTAGATAATGAACTTGAATAAGTATATATTTTGAAAATATAATATAGAATTAAAATTTCTATTATCTTAATACTTTTAAAAAATTAAAAAATCTATAAAAAATTTAATATAAATAAAATAATATATAAAAATAACTAAAATTATTGGTAAAAAATAAAATCAACATATATATATTAAATAATCGTAACGAATCCGAGGTAACGTACATCGAATTCAAATTATTAAAAATAATAATATTATAAAAAACAAATAAAATATTAATCTAAATAATCTATTATTAAAAAATAATATAACATATAAATATATTATAAATATAATTCTAGCATATTCTGATAAAAAAATTAATACAAAATTACCTCTACTATACTCAATATTAAACCCTGAAACCAACTCTGATTCACCTTCAGATAAATCAAAAGGTGTACGATTAATTTCAGCTAATATCCTAACTATTAAAATTATTCTTATTGGTCATATTAATATATATATATATATATATTTTTGTAATTTTATTAAAAAAATTAAATTTAAAGAATTAATCAATAATAATGATAAAAGAAAAGAAATTGAAAAAACTACTTCATAAGAAATTGATTGAGCCACAGACCGCATTCCTCCTAACATTGAAAATGTTGAATTGGAAGATCAACCTGAAATTATTAAACCATATACTCCTATCCTCATTAAACACAAAAAAAATAACCTATTTAATTTTAAATTAATTAAATTTGAAAAAAAAGGGTAAATCATTCAAAAACTTAAAATTAAAGTAAATATTAATATAGGAGAAATTAAATAAAAATAAAAGTTAGATTTAATAGGAGAAAAAAATTCTTTCCTTAACAACTTTATAGCATCACTAAAGGGCTGGAAAATACCTATAAACCTTACTTTATTAGGACCCTTACGATAATGAATATATCTTAAAATTTTACGTTCAAATAAAGTAAAAAAAGCAACTCTTACTATTACTCTTAATAAAACGAAAAAAAGTAAAAATAAATTATTTATTATATAAAAATTTAATTGTTTAATATATGTACACATATTATTTGTAATTTAACTACTACTTTTATAAATTCTAAATTTATTACATTAATCTGTCAAAATAATAATAATTTTAAAAAAATTCAATTTATAAAAATTATTTTATATATAAGTTCCTTTCGTACAATTATAAATTTATAATTAAAAGATAGAATCCGATCTGGCTCACACCGATCTTAACTCAAATCATGTAAGATTTTAAAAGTCGAACAGACTTAAATTTTTAATTTTTCCATTAAATTTTTATCTTAATTCAACATCGAGGTCACAAACTTTTTTTTAAATTTGATCTTAAAAAAAAAATTATGCTGTTATCCCTTAGGTAATTAATTTTAATAATTTATATAATAAAATTTTATAAACAAAAATTTTTGTTTAAAATTAAAAAAATTTATTAAATTTTTTTTTTACCCCAAAAAAATTATTTTTAAAATAAAATTTAAATTAATAAAATTTAAATTTTAAAAATAATAAAATTCTAAAGGGTCTTATCGTCCTTTTAAAAAATTTAAGTTTTTTTACTTAATTTATAAATTAATTTATTTATTAAATTAAAATAGTTTATATTTCATTAAATCTTTCATTCTAGTTTCCATTTAAAAAACAAATTATTATGCTACCTTTGTACAGTCATGAATACTGCAGCCATTTAAATAAATATTCATTGAGCAGATTTGACTTAAAATTAATTTTCATTAAGACATGTTTTTGATAAACAGGTGAATATAATTTTGCTGAATTATTAAATTTAACCTTAAATTTAAATAAATTATTATTTTAAATAAAAATTACTAATTAAATCATTTTTTAAATTAAAAATAAATTAATTAATTTAATTAAGTATTTATTAAATATTATATAAATTTTTATATATAAATTATAAATTATTATATTTTTTTTATTAAAAAAAAATTCAATTTTTATAATTATCTAAATATAAATAAATATAAATAAAATATATTAATAAAAAATTTAAGTTTACCCCTAAAATTATATTTATATATATATATATATATATATATATATATATATATATATATATAAAAAAATTAAATTTTAAATATTAATAACTAGATATATTTAAAATCATTAACATTTAATTTTCATTAATATATTTTAAATAATATTAACACATTAAATTATATATATTAATAAATTTTTTAAATTCGAGACAAAATTTTATAATTAAATTTTAATTTATCCTGATACAAAAGGAAAAAAAAATAAATTTTTATTATTAAATAAAATTATATAATTTTTTTAAATTTAAAATATAAATAATTAAATAAATTTTTAAATAAACATATAAATAAAAAATAATTTTTTTTATTATTAAAATATCAATTTTTTAAAAAATTATTTAATTAAATTTATATATAATTTATATATCTTAATATTGTAATTATTAAATTTTAAATTAAAATAAAACTTAAATTCTAAAATCATTTTCCAATAATTTTACTTTGTTACGACTTATCTATATAAATAAGATTGACGGGCAATATGTACATATTTTATTTATAATTTAAATTTAAATAATATAAATAAATTTATTATTAAATTCTATAAAAAATCATAATTAAATTATAATTATTATTTATTAATTAATGTAATTCCTTTTTTCTTAACTATAATCTAAATTTTGATTTGAATTATTATTAAAATATAATTTTATTATTATAATTTTTAAATAAAATATTAAAACAACAATAAATAAAAATTAAATTAAGTTAATATTATAGTTTATTATCTATTATAAAATAAATTCCTCTAATTATTTAAAATACTGTCAAATTTTTTAAATTTAATGATTAATCATTTAATACTTTAATTTTTAAAATTATATTTTAATAATAGGGTATCTAATCCTAATTTATTATAAAATTTATAAATTTTCTATAATTAAATTATTTAAATAATTTATATTTTATTAAAAAATTAAATTTATAATTTAATATATATATATATATATATATATACTAATAAATTATTAAATTAATAATATAAATTTTCATTAAATGTTTAACCGCAATTGCTGGCACAATCATTAATTAATAATTAAATTTTTTCTAAGTTTAAATTTAATTAATTTCTTAAATCTTTATATTAAAAAAATTAATTATTTAAAAAAATAATTTATAAAAATTTATATATAAATAAAAATTTCAATTAATAAAAAAACAAAATTAATTATAAAATAAAGGTCAAAAAACATATATTATTACATCAAAATAATCCTTTTAAATCAGGCACTTTATTTATAAAGAAGACAAATATCTATTTTAAAGGTATGAACTATAAAGCTTAATTTTAGCTTATCTTTATTTTAAATTCCCTAAAATTTACTCGTAAAATAAAATTATTCAGAAAATTTAATTATTTAATTTTACCTTCAAAGAAATTAATACAGTAAATTCCCTAAAATTTACTCGTAAAATAAAATTATTCAGAAAATTTAATTATTTAATTTTACCTTCAAAGAAATTAATACAGTAAATTCCCTAAAATTTACTCGTAAAATAAAATTATTCAGAAAATTTAATTATTTAATTTTACCTTCAAAGAAATTAATACAGTAAATTCCCTAAAATTTACTCGTAAAATAAAATTATTCAGAAAATTTAATTATTTAATTTTACCTTCAAAGAAATTAATACAGTAAATTCCCTAAAATTTACTCGTAAAATAAAATTATTCAGAAAATTTAATTATTTAATTTTACCTTCAAAGAAATTAATACAGTAAATTCCCTAAAATTTACTCGTAAAATAAAATTATTCAGAAAATTTAATTATTTAATTTTACCTTCAAAGAAATTAATACAGTAAATTCCCTAAAATTTACTCGTAAAATAAAATTATTCAGAAAATTTAATTATTTAATTTTACCTTCAAAGAAATTAATACAGTAAATTCCCTAAAATTTACTCGTAAAATAAAATTATTCAGAAAATTTAATTATTTAATTTTACCTTCAAAGAAATTAATACAGTAAATTCCCTAAAATTTACTCGTAAAATAAAATTATTCAGAAAATTTAATTATTTAATTTTACCTTCAAAGAAATTAATACAGTAAATTCCCTAAAATTTACTCGTAAAATAAAATTATTCAGAAAATTTAATTATTTAATTTTACCTTCAAAGAAATTAATACAGTAAATTCCCTAAAATTTACTCGTAAAATAAAATTATTCAGAAAATTTAATTATTTAATTTTACCTTCAAAGAAATTAATACAGTAAATTCCCTAAAATTTACTCGTAAAATAAAATTATTCAGAAAATTTAATTATTTAATTTTACCTTCAAAGAAATTAATACAGTAAATTCCCTAAAATTTACTCGTAAAATAAAATTATTCAGAAAATTTAATTATTTAATTTTACCTTCAAAGAAATTAATACAGTAAATTCCCTAAAATTTACTCGTAAAATAAAATTATTCAGAAAATTTAATTATTTAATTTTACCTTCAAAGAAATTAATACAGTAAATTCCCTAAAATTTACTCGTAAAATAAAATTATTCAGAAAATTTAATTATTTAATTTTACCTTCAAAGAAATTAATACAGTAAATTCCCTAAAATTTACTCGTAAAATAAAATTATTCAGAAAATTTAATTATTTAATTTTACCTTCAAAGAAATTAATACAGTAAATTCCCTAAAATTTACTCGTAAAATAAAATTATTCAGAAAATTTAATTATTTAATTTTACCTTCAAAGAAATTAATACAGTAAATTCCCTAAAATTTACTCGTAAAATAAAATTATTCAGAAAATTTAATTATTTAATTTTACCTTCAAAGAAATTAATACAGTAAATTCCCTAAAATTTACTCGTAAAATAAAATTATTCAGAAAATTTAATTATTTAATTTTACCTTCAAAGAAATTAATACAGTAAATTCCCTAAAATTTACTCGTAAAATAAAATTATTCAGAAAATTTAATTATTTAATTTTACCTTCAAAGAAATTAATACAGTAAATTCCCTAAAATTTACTCGTAAAATAAAATTATTCAGAAAATTTAATTATTTAATTTTACCTTCAAAGAAATTAATACAGTAAATTCCCTAAAATTTACTCGTAAAATAAAATTATTCAGAAAATTTAATTATTTAATTTTACCTTCAAAGAAATTAATACAGTAAATTCCCTAAAATTTACTCGTAAAATAAAATTATTCAGAAAATTTAATTATTTAATTTTACCTTCAAAGAAATTAATACAGTAAATTCCCTAAAATTTACTCGTAAAATAAAATTATTCAGAAAATTTAATTATTTAATTTTACCTTCAAAGAAATTAATACAGTAAATTCCCTAAAATTTACTCGTAAAATAAAATTATTCAGAAAATTTAATTATTTAATTTTACCTTCAAAGAAATTAATACAGTAAATTCCCTAAAATTTACTCGTAAAATAAAATTATTCAGAAAATTTAATTATTTAATTTTACCTTCAAAGAAATTAATACAGTAAATTCCCTAAAATTTACTCGTAAAATAAAATTATTCAGAAAATTTAATTATTTAATTTTACCTTCAAAGAAATTAATACAGTAAATTCCCTAAAATTTACTCGTAAAATAAAATTATTCAGAAAATTTAATTATTTAATTTTACCTTCAAAGAAATTAATACAGTAAATTCCCTAAAATTTACTCGTAAAATAAAATTATTCAGAAAATTTAATTATTTAATTTTACCTTCAAAGAAATTAATACAGTAAATTCCCTAAAATTTACTCGTAAAATAAAATTATTCAGAAAATTTAATTATTTAATTTTACCTTCAAAGAAATTAATACAGTAAATTCCCTAAAATTTACTCGTAAAATAAAATTATTCAGAAAATTTAATTATTTAATTTTACCTTCAAAGAAATTAATACAGTAAATTCCCTAAAATTTACTCGTAAAATAAAATTATTCAGAAAATTTAATTATTTAATTTTACCTTCAAAGAAATTAATACAGTAAATTCCCTAAAATTTACTCGTAAAATAAAATTATTCAGAAAATTTAATTATTTAATTTTACCTTCAAAGAAATTAATACAGTAAATTCCCTAAAATTTACTCGTAAAATAAAATTATTCAGAAAATTTAATTATTTAATTTTACCTTCAAAGAAATTAATACAGTAAATTCCCTAAAATTTACTCGTAAAATAAAATTATTCAGAAAATTTAATTATTTAATTTTACCTTCAAAGAAATTAATACAGTAAATTCCCTAAAATTTACTCGTAAAATAAAATTATTCAGAAAATTTAATTATTTAATTTTACCTTCAAAGAAATTAATACAGTAAATTCCCTAAAATTTACTCGTAAAATAAAATTATTCAGAAAATTTAATTATTTAATTTTACCTTCAAAGAAATTAATACAGTAAATTCCCTAAAATTTACTCGTAAAATAAAATTATTCAGAAAATTTAATTATTTAATTTTACCTTCAAAGAAATTAATACAGTAAATTCCCTAAAATTTACTCGTAAAATAAAATTATTCAGAAAATTTAATTATTTAATTTTACCTTCAAAGAAATTAATACAGTAAATTCCCTAAAATTTACTCGTAAAATAAAATTATTCAGAAAATTTAATTATTTAATTTTACCTTCAAAGAAATTAATACAGTAAATTCCCTAAAATTTACTCGTAAAATAAAATTATTCAGAAAATTTAATTATTTAATTTTACCTTCAAAGAAATTAATACAGTAAATTCCCTAAAATTTACTCGTAAAATAAAATTATTCAGAAAATTTAATTATTTAATTTTACCTTCAAAGAAATTAATACAGTAAATTCCCTAAAATTTACTCGTAAAATAAAATTATTCAGAAAATTTAATTATTTAATTTTACCTTCAAAGAAATTAATACAGTAAATTCCCTAAAATTTACTCGTAAAATAAAATTATTCAGAAAATTTAATTATTTAATTTTACCTTCAAAGAAATTAATACAGTAAATTCCCTAAAATTTACTCGTAAAATAAAATTATTCAGAAAATTTAATTATTTAATTTTACCTTCAAAGAAATTAATACAGTAAATTCCCTAAAATTTACTCGTAAAATAAAATTATTCAGAAAATTTAATTATTTAATTTTACCTTCAAAGAAATTAATACAGTAAATTCCCTAAAATTTACTCGTAAAATAAAATTATTCAGAAAATTTAATTATTTAATTTTACCTTCAAAGAAATTAATACAGTAAATTCCCTAAAATTTACTCGTAAAATAAAATTATTCAGAAAATTTAATTATTTAATTTTACCTTCAAAGAAATTAATACAGTAAATTCCCTAAAATTTACTCGTAAAATAAAATTATTCAGAAAATTTAATTATTTAATTTTACCTTCAAAGAAATTAATACAGTAAATTCCCTAAAATTTACTCGTAAAATAAAATTATTCAGAAAATTTAATTATTTAATTTTACCTTCAAAGAAATTAATACAGTAAATTCCCTAAAATTTACTCGTAAAATAAAATTATTCAGAAAATTTAATTATTTAATTTTACCTTCAAAGAAATTAATACAGTAAATTCCCTAAAATTTACTCGTAAAATAAAATTATTCAGAAAATTTAATTATTTAATTTTACCTTCAAAGAAATTAATACAGTAAATTCCCTAAAATTTACTCGTAAAATAAAATTATTCAGAAAATTTAATTATTTAATTTTACCTTCAAAGAAATTAATACAGTAAATTCCCTAAAATTTACTCGTAAAATAAAATTATTCAGAAAATTTAATTATTTAATTTTACCTTCAAAGAAATTAATACAGTAAATTCCCTAAAATTTACTCGTAAAATAAAATTATTCAGAAAATTTAATTATTTAATTTTACCTTCAAAGAAATTAATACAGTAAATTCCCTAAAATTTACTCGTAAAATAAAATTATTCAGAAAATTTAATTATTTAATTTTACCTTCAAAGAAATTAATACAGTAAATTCCCTAAAATTTACTCGTAAAATAAAATTATTCAGAAAATTTAATTATTTAATTTTACCTTCAAAGAAATTAATACAGTAAATTCCCTAAAATTTACTCGTAAAATAAAATTATTCAGAAAATTTAATTATTTAATTTTACCTTCAAAGAAATTAATACAGTAAATTCCCTAAAATTTACTCGTAAAATAAAATTATTCAGAAAATTTAATTATTTAATTTTACCTTCAAAGAAATTAATACAGTAAATTCCCTAAAATTTACTCGTAAAATAAAATTATTCAGAAAATTTAATTATTTAATTTTACCTTCAAAGAAATTAATACAGTAAATTCCCTAAAATTTACTCGTAAAATAAAATTATTCAGAAAATTTAATTATTTAATTTTACCTTCAAAGAAATTAATACAGTAAATTCCCTAAAATTTACTCGTAAAATAAAATTATTCAGAAAATTTAATTATTTAATTTTACCTTCAAAGAAATTAATACAGTAAATTCCCTAAAATTTACTCGTAAAATAAAATTATTCAGAAAATTTAATTATTTAATTTTACCTTCAAAGAAATTAATACAGTAAATTCCCTAAAATTTACTCGTAAAATAAAATTATTCAGAAAATTTAATTATTTAATTTTACCTTCAAAGAAATTAATACAGTAAATTCCCTAAAATTTACTCGTAAAATAAAATTATTCAGAAAATTTAATTATTTAATTTTACCTTCAAAGAAATTAATACAGTAAATTCCCTAAAATTTACTCGTAAAATAAAATTATTCAGAAAATTTAATTATTTAATTTTACCTTCAAAGAAATTAATACAGTAAATTCCCTAAAATTTACTCGTAAAATAAAATTATTCAGAAAATTTAATTATTTAATTTTACCTTCAAAGAAATTAATACAGTAAATTCCCTAAAATTTACTCGTAAAATAAAATTATTCAGAAAATTTAATTATTTAATTTTACCTTCAAAGAAATTAATACAGTAAATTCCCTAAAATTTACTCGTAAAATAAAATTATTCAGAAAATTTAATTATTTAATTTTACCTTCAAAGAAATTAATACAGTAAATTCCCTAAAATTTACTCGTAAAATAAAATTATTCAGAAAATTTAATTATTTAATTTTACCTTCAAAGAAATTAATACAGTAAATTCCCTAAAATTTACTCGTAAAATAAAATTATTCAGAAAATTTAATTATTTAATTTTACCTTCAAAGAAATTAATACAGTAAATTCCCTAAAATTTACTCGTAAAATAAAATTATTCAGAAAATTTAATTATTTAATTTTACCTTCAAAGAAATTAATACAGTAAATTCCCTAAAATTTACTCGTAAAATAAAATTATTCAGAAAATTTAATTATTTAATTTTACCTTCAAAGAAATTAATACAGTAAATTCCCTAAAATTTACTCGTAAAATAAAATTATTCAGAAAATTTAATTATTTAATTTTACCTTCAAAGAAATTAATACAGTAAATTCCCTAAAATTTACTCGTAAAATAAAATTATTCAGAAAATTTAATTATTTAATTTTACCTTCAAAGAAATTAATACAGTAAATTCCCTAAAATTTACTCGTAAAATAAAATTATTCAGAAAATTTAATTATTTAATTTTACCTTCAAAGAAATTAATACAGTAAATTCCCTAAAATTTACTCGTAAAATAAAATTATTCAGAAAATTTAATTATTTAATTTTACCTTCAAAGAAATTAATACAGTAAATTCCCTAAAATTTACTCGTAAAATAAAATTATTCAGAAAATTTAATTATTTAATTTTACCTTCAAAGAAATTAATACAGTAAATTCCCTAAAATTTACTCGTAAAATAAAATTATTCAGAAAATTTAATTATTTAATTTTACCTTCAAAGAAATTAATACAGTAAATTCCCTAAAATTTACTCGTAAAATAAAATTATTCAGAAAATTTAATTATTTAATTTTACCTTCAAAGAAATTAATACAGTAAATTCCCTAAAATTTACTCGTAAAATAAAATTATTCAGAAAATTTAATTATTTAATTTTACCTTCAAAGAAATTAATACAGTAAATTCCCTAAAATTTACTCGTAAAATAAAATTATTCAGAAAATTTAATTATTTAATTTTACCTTCAAAGAAATTAATACAGTAAATTCCCTAAAATTTACTCGTAAAATAAAATTATTCAGAAAATTTAATTATTTAATTTTACCTTCAAAGAAATTAATACAGTAAATTCCCTAAAATTTACTCGTAAAATAAAATTATTCAGAAAATTTAATTATTTAATTTTACCTTCAAAGAAATTAATACAGTAAATTCCCTAAAATTTACTCGTAAAATAAAATTATTCAGAAAATTTAATTATTTAATTTTACCTTCAAAGAAATTAATACAGTAAATTCCCTAAAATTTACTCGTAAAATAAAATTATTCAGAAAATTTAATTATTTAATTTTACCTTCAAAGAAATTAATACAGTAAATTCCCTAAAATTTACTCGTAAAATAAAATTATTCAGAAAATTTAATTATTTAATTTTACCTTCAAAGAAATTAATACAGTAAATTCCCTAAAATTTACTCGTAAAATAAAATTATTCAGAAAATTTAATTATTTAATTTTACCTTCAAAGAAATTAATACAGTAAATTCCCTAAAATTTACTCGTAAAATAAAATTATTCAGAAAATTTAATTATTTAATTTTACCTTCAAAGAAATTAATACAGTAAATTCCCTAAAATTTACTCGTAAAATAAAATTATTCAGAAAATTTAATTATTTAATTTTACCTTCAAAGAAATTAATACAGTAAATTCCCTAAAATTTACTCGTAAAATAAAATTATTCAGAAAATTTAATTATTTAATTTTACCTTCAAAGAAATTAATACAGTAAATTCCCTAAAATTTACTCGTAAAATAAAATTATTCAGAAAATTTAATTATTTAATTTTACCTTCAAAGAAATTAATACAGTAAATTCCCTAAAATTTACTCGTAAAATAAAATTATTCAGAAAATTTAATTATTTAATTTTACCTTCAAAGAAATTAATACAGTAAATTCCCTAAAATTTACTCGTAAAATAAAATTATTCAGAAAATTTAATTATTTAATTTTACCTTCAAAGAAATTAATACAGTAAATTCCCTAAAATTTACTCGTAAAATAAAATTATTCAGAAAATTTAATTATTTAATTTTACCTTCAAAGAAATTAATACAGTAAATTCCCTAAAATTTACTCGTAAAATAAAATTATTCAGAAAATTTAATTATTTAATTTTACCTTCAAAGAAATTAATACAGTAAATTCCCTAAAATTTACTCGTAAAATAAAATTATTCAGAAAATTTAATTATTTAATTTTACCTTCAAAGAAATTAATACAGTAAATTCCCTAAAATTTACTCGTAAAATAAAATTATTCAGAAAATTTAATTATTTAATTTTACCTTCAAAGAAATTAATACAGTAAATTCCCTAAAATTTACTCGTAAAATAAAATTATTCAGAAAATTTAATTATTTAATTTTACCTTCAAATAAATTTTTTTTTTTTTTTTTATAGAAAAATTAATTTTAATATCATTAATATTTATTAATAAATATATTTTATAATAATAAATTTATTATATATATATATACATATTTATATATTTAAATGTATATATATATATATAAATAAATTTAATTACTTTAAATATATATATATATATAATATTTAATTATATATAATAAATTTATTAAATATTAATATGTATTTATATTTTATATATTATTTTTTTTAATTAATTAAATATTTTATTATTTATATAAATAAAATTAATAATAATTAAAATAAAGATAAATATTAAAGTAAATATAATTTTATATATATATATATATATTTATATATATATAAATAATTTATAATACTTAATTAAAAAAACGATATTTTACCCCAAAAAATGCCCTTTTTATCCAAAAAAATCAATTTATTTTTAAAAATTAAAATTATATTTAAAAAATAAATAAATTTTTTTTTTTTTTTTTTATAGAAAAATTAATTTTAATATCATTAATATTTATTAATAAATATATTTTATAATAATAAATTTATTATATATATATATACATATTTATATATTTAAATGTATATATATATATATAAATAAATTTAATTACTTTAAATATATATATATATAATATTTAATTATATATAATAAATTTATTAAATATTAATATGTATTTATATTTTATATATTATTTTTTTTAATTAATTAAATATTTTATTATTTATATAAATAAAATTAATAATAATTAAAATAAAGATAAATATTAAAGTAAATATAATTTTATATATATATATATATATTTATATATATATAAATAATTTATAATACTTAATTAAAAAAACGATATTTTACCCCAAAAAATGCCCTTTTTATCCAAAAAAATCAATTTATTTTTAAAAATTAAAATTATATTTAAAAAATAAATAAATTTTTTTTTTTTTTTTTTATAGAAAAATTAATTTTAATATCATTAATATTTATTAATAAATATATTTTATAATAATAAATTTATTATATATATATACATATTTATATATTTAAATGTATATATATATATATAAATAAATTTAATTACTTTAAATATATATATATATAATATTTAATTATATATAATAAATTTATTAAATATTAATATGTATTTATATTTTATATATTATTTTTTTTAATTAATTAAATATTTTATTATTTATATAAATAAAATTAATAATAATTAAAATAAAGATAAATATTAAAGTAAATATAATTTTATATATATATATATATTTATATATATATAAATAATTTATAATACTTAATTAAAAAAACGATATTTTACCCCAAAAAATGCCCTTTTTATCCAAAAAAATCAATTTATTTTTAAAAATTAAAATTATATTTAAAAAATAAATAAATTTTTTTTTTTTTTTTTTTATAGAAAAATTAATTTTAATATCATTAATATTTATTAATAAATATATTTTATAATAATAAATTTATTATATATATATACATATTTATATATTTAAATGTATATATATATATAAATAAATTTAATTACTTTAAATATATATATATATAATATTTAATTATATATAATAAATTTATTAAATATTAATATGTATTTATATTTTATATATTATTTTTTTTAATTAATTAAATATTTTATTATTTATATAAATAAAATTAATAATAATTAAAATAAAGATAAATATTAAAGTAAATATAATTTTATATATATATATATATTTATATATATATAAATAATTTATAATACTTAATTAAAAAAACGATATTTTACCCCAAAAAATGCCCTTTTATCCAAAAAAATCAATTTATTTTTAAAAATTAAAATTATATTTAAAAAATAAATAAATTTTTTTTTTTTTTTTTTATAGAAAAATTAATTTTAATATCATTAATATTTATTAATAAATATATTTTATAATAATAAATTTATTATATATATATATACATATTTATATATTTAAATGTATATATATATATATAAATAAATTTAATTACTTTAAATATATATATATATAATATTTAATTATATATAATAAATTTATTAAATATTAATATGTATTTATATTTTATATATTATTTTTTTTAATTAATTAAATATTTTATTATTTATATAAATAAAATTAATAATAATTAAAATAAAGATAAATATTAAAGTAAATATAATTTTATATATATATATATATTTATATATATATAAATAATTTATAATACTTAATTAAAAAAACGATATTTTACCCCAAAAAATGCCCTTTTTATCCAAAAAAATCAATTTATTTTTAAAAATTAAAATTATATTTAAAAAATAAATAAATTTTTTTTTAAAAATTAAAAATTTTTTATCTTATAACTTAAATTAAATATATTAAATTAATTATATAAATTAATATTTAAACAATTTTAAAATGTATAAAATTCAATTTTTACGTAAATTTAATTCCTGAAATACCGTAATTAATTATTAATATACCCCTAATATATTAAATTAATTATATAAATTAATATTTAAACAATTTAAAAATGTATAAAATTCAATTTTTACGTAAATTTAATTCCTGAAATACCGTAATTAATTATTAATATACCCCTAATATATTAAATTAATTATATAAATTAATATTTAAACAATTTTAAAATGTATAAAATTCAATTTTTACGTAAATTTAATTCCTGAAATACCGTAATTAATTATTAATATACCCCTAATATATTAAATTAATTATATAAATTAATATTTAAACAATTTTAAAATGTATAAAATTCAATTTTTACGTAAATTTAATTCCTGAAATACCGTAATTAATTATTAATATACCCCTAATATATTAAATTAATTATATAAATTAATATTTAAACAATTTTAAAATGTATAAAATTCAATTTTTACGTAAATTTAATTCCTGAAATACCGTAATTAATTATTAATATACCCCTAATATATTAAATTAATTATATAAATTAATATTTAAACAATTTTAAAATGTATAAAATTCAATTTTTACGTAAATTTAATTCCTGAAATACCGTAATTAATTATTAATATACCCCTAATATATTAAATTAATTATATAAATTAATATTTAAACAATTTAAAAATGTATAAAATTCAATTTTTACGTAAATTTAATTCCTGAAATACCGTAATTAATTATTAATATACCCCTAATATATTAAATTAATTATATAAATTAATATTTAAACAATTTTAAAATGTATAAAATTCAATTTTTACGTAAATTTAATTCCTGAAATACCGTAATTAATTATTAATATACCCCTAATATATTAAATTAATTATATAAATTAATATTTAAACAATTTTAAAATGTATAAAATTCAATTTTTACGTAAATTTAATTCCTGAAATACCGTAATTAATTATTAATATACCCCTAATATATTAAATTAATTATATAAATTAATATTTAAACAATTTTAAAATGTATAAAATTCAATTTTTACGTAAATTTAATTCCTGAAATACCGTAATTAATTATTAATATACCCCTAATATATTAAATTAATTATATAAATTAATATTTAAACAATTTTAAAATGTATAAAATTCAATTTTTACGTAAATTTAATTCCTGAAATACCGTAATTAATTATTAATATACCCCTAATATATTAAATTAATTATATAAATTAATATTTAAACAATTTTAAAATGTATAAAATTCAATTTTTACGTAAATTTAATTCCTGAAATACCGTAATTAATTATTAATATACCCCTAATATATTAAATTAATTATATAAATTAATATTTAAACAATTTTAAAATGTATAAAATTCAATTTTTACGTAAATTTAATTCCTGAAATACCGTAATTAATTATTAATATACCCCTAATATATTAAATTAATTATATAAATTAATATTTAAACAATTTTAAAATGTATAAAATTCAATTTTTACGTAAATTTAATTCCTGAAATACCGTAATTAATTATTAATATACCCCTAATATATTAAATTAATTATATAAATTAATATTTAAACAATTTTAAAATGTATAAAATTCAATTTTTACGTAAATTTAATTCCTGAAATACCGTAATTAATTATTAATATACCCCTAATATATTAAATTAATTATATAAATTAATATTTAAACAATTTTAAAATGTATAAAATTCAATTTTTACGTAAATTTAATTCCTGAAATACCGTAATTAATTATTAATATACCCCTAATATATTAAATTAATTATATAAATTAATATTTAAACAATTTTAAAATGTATAAAATTCAATTTTTACGTAAATTTAATTCCTGAAATACCGTAATTAATTATTAATATACCCCTAATATATTAAATTAATTATATAAATTAATATTTAAACAATTTTAAAATGTATAAAATTCAATTTTTACGTAAATTTAATTCCTGAAATACCGTAATTAATTATTAATATACCCCTAATATATTAAATTAATTATATAAATTAATATTTAAACAATTTTAAAATGTATAAAATTCAATTTTTACGTAAATTTAATTCCTGAAATACCGTAATTAATTATTAATATACCCCTAATATATTAAATTAATTATATAAATTAATATTTAAACAATTTTAAAATGTATAAAATTCAATTTTTACGTAAATTTAATTCCTGAAATACCGTAATTAATTATTAATATACCCCTAATATATTAAATTAATTATATAAATTAATATTTAAACAATTTTAAAATGTATAAAATTCAATTTTTACGTAAATTTAATTCCTGAAATACCGTAATTAATTATTAATATACCCCTAATATATTAAATTAATTATATAAATTAATATTTAAACAATTTTAAAATGTATAAAATTCAATTTTTACGTAAATTTAATTCCTGAAATACCGTAATTAATTATTAATATACCCCTAATATATTAAATTAATTATATAAATTAATATTTAAACAATTTTAAAATGTATAAAATTCAATTTTTACGTAAATTTAATTCCTGAAATACCGTAATTAATTATTAATATACCCCTAATATATTAAATTAATTATATAAATTAATATTTAAACAATTTTAAAATGTATAAAATTCAATTTTTACGTAAATTTAATTCCTGAAATACCGTAATTAATTATTAATATACCCCTAATATATTAAATTAATTATATAAATTAATATTTAAACAATTTTAAAATGTATAAAATTCAATTTTTACGTAAATTTAATTCCTGAAATACCGTAATTAATTATTAATATACCCCTAATATATTAAATTAATTATATAAATTAATATTTAAACAATTTTAAAATGTATAAAATTCAATTTTTACGTAAATTTAA
This sequence comes from Aleiodes alternator, assembly GCA_963921955.1. Taxonomy (NCBI): domain Eukaryota; kingdom Metazoa; phylum Arthropoda; class Insecta; order Hymenoptera; family Braconidae; genus Aleiodes; species Aleiodes alternator. The sequence continues at coordinate 6,825 of OY998116.1, read as the reverse complement.
TTCCTGAAATACCGTAATTAATTATTAATATACCCCTAATATATTAAATTAATTATATAAATTAATATTTAAACAATTTTAAAATGTATAAAATTCAATTTTTACGTAAATTTAATTCCTGAAATACCGTAATTAATTATTAATATACCCCTAATATATTAAATTAATTATATAAATTAATATTTAAACAATTTTAAAATGTATAAAATTCAATTTTTACGTAAATTTAATTCCTGAAATACCGTAATTAATTATTAATATACCCCTAATATATTAAATTAATTATATAAATTAATATTTAAACAATTTTAAAATGTATAAAATTCAATTTTTACGTAAATTTAATTCCTGAAATACCGTAATTAATTATTAATATACCCCTAATATATTAAATTAATTATATAAATTAATATTTAAACAATTTTAAAATGTATAAAATTCAATTTTTACGTAAATTTAATTCCTGAAATAAAATACTATAATTAGTTACAAACCTATAAATATAAATTTAATACCGTCGAAATTATTTTAATTTACACAAAATAAAATATATATACAATTTATTTATAAATTAATTAAATTATACCCTAATATAATTAAAACCCTTAAATAATAAATTTAACTACCCAAAACATTTAATCCATATTCATAAATTAACTATATTTTAATATATTTAATAGAAATAATCTATTCCTTAAAACTTCAAAAATTTTTATGCTAATAACATTTAAATATAATATATTTTTATTAATAAAATATAATTGATTTTACATTTTTATAATATTTATAAATTTAATAATTTTTTGTTTTATAAATACATTTTACTCAATATGAATAATAATAGAATTAAACTTATTAATTTTCTTAATTATACTAATTTTAAATAATACCCTAATTATAGATAAATTAATAAAATATTACTTATTAAATAGCTTTAGCTCAATAATTTTCTTTTTTATAATAAATTCAAATTTTCTAATAAATAATTATTTAATAATAATTATAATAAATTTATGCATAATTATAAAATTAGGAATATTCCCCTTTCATTTATGATTTATTGATTTAATAATAAGAATTAACTGAATTATATGTTTTTTTTTATCTTCCACGCAAAAAATTATCCCTATATTTTTCTTAATATTCTATAATTATATAAATTTATTAATTATTATTTCAATAATTAGAGGGTTATTAAGTATCTTAATAATTACAAATCAAATTTTAATTAAAAAATTAATAAGATATTCCTCTATCAATCATATAAGATGAATATTAATATCTATTTTTATTTCAACAAAATTATTTTTAACTTATTATTTAAGATATATATTTATTAATTTTATAATTATATTCAAATTTCACAAATTTAATATTAATGAAATATCAGATTTAATAAATTATTTAATAAAAAATAATATTTACATTATATTTATATTTTTTTCATTAGGAGGACTACCTCCCTTTTATGGTTTTATAATAAAATGATATATAATTATTTATATAACTATAATAAATATATGAATTTTTATAATTATTTTAATTATATATTCTTTAATTTTTTTATATTTTTACATTCGTTTATTTTTAAATATTTTAATAATAAATTATTTAAATTTAAAAATTAATTATTTTATTAACTTTAATTTATTTAATAATAAATTTTTAACAACTTTAAATTTATTCTTTATAATAAATTTATTAATATTTTTTATATTTTTAATTTATTAATACTAGTAAATAGGATCCCTCCTTTAAATAAATTTACAATTTATTACTTTAATCAGACAATTTACCCATAAAAATTTATATTTATTAATATATCATTAAATTTGCAATTTAAAGTTTTAAATTAAACTAAAATTTTAAGTTAATAAAACTATAAATCTTCAAAATTTAAAATATAAAATATTTTATAAATTTTATATTGATAAAGTGATTTATATCAACAAATCATAAAGATATTGGTATTTTATATTTTTTATTTGGTATATGAGCAGGTATAATTGGTATATCAATAAGATTAATTATTCGATTAGAATTAAGAACTAGAGGAAGAATTTTAAAAAATGATCAAATTTATAATGGTATAGTAACTTTACATGCTTTTATTATAATTTTTTTTATAGTTATGCCAATCATAATTGGAGGATTTGGAAATTGATTAATTCCTTTAATACTGGGAGCCCCCGACATAGCTTTCCCTCGTATAAATAATATAAGTTTTTGATTACTTACCCCATCTATTATACTTTTATTAATTAGAGGAATAATTAATTCAGGGGTTGGGACAGGATGGACAATATACCCTCCATTATCATCTTTAATTGGTCATACCGGATTTTCTGTAGATATATCAATTTTTTCTTTACATTTAGCAGGAGCTTCATCAATTATAGGAGCAATTAATTTTATCTCTACTATTTTTAATATAAATTTAATAACAATTAAAATAGACCAAATTATATTACTAATTTGATCTATTTTAATTACTACAATTTTATTATTATTATCTTTACCAGTTTTAGCAGGAGCTATTACTATATTATTAACAGATCGAAATTTAAATACTAGATTTTTTGATTTTTCTGGGGGAGGAGACCCAATTTTATTTCAACACTTATTTTGATTTTTTGGACACCCTGAAGTTTATATTTTAATTTTGCCTGGTTTTGGTATTATTTCTCATATAATTTATAATGAAAGAGGTAAAAAAGAAACTTTTGGCACACTTGGCATAATTTACGCCATATTAACAATTGGATTCCTAGGATTTATTGTTTGAGCTCATCATATATTTACTATTGGTATAGATGTAGATACTCGAGCTTATTTTACTTCAGCAACAATAATTATTGCTATCCCCACAGGAATTAAAGTTTTCAGCTGACTTGCTACATTAAGAGGTATAAAATTTAAACTAAATTTAAATATTTTTTGATCTATAGGATTTATTTTTTTATTCACTGTAGGTGGCTTAACAGGTATTATACTATCTAATTCATCTATTGATTTGTGTCTACATGATACATATTACGTTGTTGCTCATTTCCATTATGTTTTATCTATAGGAGCTGTATTTTCAATTTTTGGGGGTTTTATTTTTTGATACCCACTATTCTTAGGCTTAAACTTAAATGAAAAATGATTAAAAATTCAATTTTATTCTATATTTTTAGGCGTAAATTTAACCTTCTTCCCTCAACATTTTTTAGGCCTTAGAGGAATACCTCGTCGATACTCTGATTATCCTGACACATTTTTAAGATGAAATATTATTTCATCTTTAGGATCAATAATTTCCTTTATAAGAGTTATAATATTTATTTATATTTTATGAGAAAGTTTAATTATTAAACGAAATATCATATTCAATAAATATATAAATTCTTCAATTGAATGGTTACACTTTACTCCCCCCAAAATTCATAGATACCAACAATTACCTATTATATTAACTTAAATTTAATATGGCAGAAAAATGCTTTGAGTTTAAAATTCATATATAAAATTTAATATTTTTATTAAAAATTTCATGAAACTTATTAAATTTCCAAGATTATAACTCATATATTATAATAATAATAACTGAATTCCACGACTTTTCTATATTAATTTTACTAATAATTATTTTATTTATTTTATATTTAATAAATTGATTTATATTTAATATTTATATTAATAAAAATATTTTACATAATCAAATTGTAGAAATTATTTGAACATTTATCCCTATATGTATCTTAATTTTTATAATTATTCCCTCTTTAAAAATTTTATATTTAAACGAAGATCTAATAAATCCTTATATAACAATTAAAATTTTAGGTCATCAATGATACTGAAGATATGAATATAGAGACTTTAAAAATATTGAATTTGACTCATTTATACTAAATAATTTTTCAATAAAAAATATTTTCCGATTATTAGATGTTGATAATCGTCTAATTTTACCAGTTAATTTCAATATCCGAAGGTTAATTACATCATTTGATGTAATTCATTCTTGAGCCATACCATCATTAGCAATTAAAGTTGATGCAATCCCAGGCCGAATTAACCAAATTAATATAAACTTGGAACGAAATGGCCTATATTTTGGACAATGTTCTGAAATTTGTGGCTTAAATCATAGATTTATACCCATTGTTATTGAAAGTATTAATATAAAATATTTTTTAAAATGATTAAAAACTTTTTAGAAATATTACAAACATGCAATTTTTTTAAAATGACATTTTAATGTTAAATTTAACTAATTTCTAAATAAATTTAAATAATTTAAAAAAAATATTGATTTGTGGAATCAAAAATATAATTCATTTATTTTAAATTACATTGAATATCTTAATTTTTAAAGATTTGATTTTTTAATTCAAAAATAATATTTATTTATTTTCAATGATTAATTCCACAAATATCTCCTATAAATTGATTATTATTATCATTATTTTTTTTATCTATTTATTATATATTATTAATATTTATATATTTTTATATTAATTTAAATTTAAAAAATAAAAAAATCATTAATATAAAAATTAAAAATTTTAAAATTTTTTGATAATGATACTAAATCTATTTTCAATTTTTGACCCTCAAACTTTAATTTTAATAAACTGATTATCATCATTATTAGTATTATATATTTTACCTCAACTTTTTTGATTTTCTAACTCACGAATTTATTTTTTAATTAATAAATTAAATTTAATTTTATGAAATGAGTTTTCTATATTAATAAAATTTAAATTCAATACAAATAATTTAATTTATTTCATTGTTTTATTTATATTTATTACATTTAATAATCTTTTAGGATTATTCCCTTATATCTTTACTAGATCTAGCCACTTAATTTTTTCAATAATTTTTGCACTATCCATATGAATAGGTGTTATAATATTTGGATGAATAAATAATTTTAAATTTATATTAATTCATTTAGTTCCTCAAAATACACCTTTTTTATTAATATTTTTTATAGTATTAATTGAACTATTAAGTAACATCATTCGTCCTTTAACTTTATCTATCCGACTAACTGCAAATATAATTGCAGGACACTTATTATTAACCTTACTGGCAATATTTATAAATAAAAATTTTATTATTTATAACATTCTAAGACAAACTCAAGAAACATTAATACATTTAGAAATCGCTGTTTCATTCATTCAAAGTTATGTATTTGTAATTTTAATAATTTTATACTTAAAAGAAACTAATTAAATAATGAATAAATTTTTTCACCCATACCATTTAGTTTCTGAAAGACCATGACCAATTTTAAGATCTCTATCTTTAGTTATTTTTATAATAGGTGCACTAAATTGATTTAACTTTCATAATAATAAAATTTTATTAATAGGATGTTTATTATTAACAATAATTTTATTTCAATGGTGACGAGATGTAACTCGTGAAAGTACTTTCCAAGGAAATCATACTTTCAAAGTTTTAAGAGGGTTAAAAATAGGTATAATTATATTTATCATTTCAGAAATTATATTTTTTTTATCCTTTTTTTGAACATACTTCCATATATTTCTATCTCCTAGAGTAGAAATTGGAAGAATATGACCTCCTAAAAATTTACTAATTTTTAACCCTTTAAATATTCCTTTACTTAACACATTAATTTTATTAAGATCAGGAATTACTATTACTTGATGCCATTACTCTATATTAAAAATAAATTTTTATAATATAAAAAAAAGTATTATATTAACTTTACTATTAGGAATTATTTTTTTAATATTCCAATATATAGAATATAATGAATCATATTTTTCTATCTCTGACTCAATTTATGGATCAATTTTTTTTTTAATTACAGGATTCCACGGGATTCATGTATTTATTGGAACATTATTTATTATAGTTATATTTTTACGTATATTAAAAATACATTTTTCAAAAAATCATCACTTCGGGTTTGAAGCCGCTTCTTGATATTGACATTTTGTTGATGTAGTTTGATTATTTTTATATATTTTTATTTATTGATTATCATATTAATTTAAATTTATATAATATAAAAAGTATATTTAATTTCCAATTAAAATGTTTAAAAAATTTAATATAAATAATTTCTTTAATAATTTTACTAATTTTAATTATTGCAATTTTACTTTTATATTTAAATTTAATTATTTCAAAAAAAAAATTTTTTTACCGTGAAAAAATATCTACTTTTGAATGTGGATTTACCCCCCTATCCTCCCCTCGACTTCCTTTTTCAATCAACTTTTATTTAATTGGAATTTTATTTTTAATTTTTGATATTGAAGTAATTTTTATTTTCCCATTTATTAAATTATTTAAAATATTAATATTTTATGAATTTTCATTAATTACAATAATAATTTTATTAATTTTATATCTAGGACTAGAATTTGAAAAAAATGAAGGATCATTAAAATGAATATTTTAAAATGAATAATAATTTAATTTAAAATTTTTAATTTGCATTTAAAATTTATCTAAAAAGATTTATTTAACAATTAAGAAACAATTATTTGTATTCATTTTCGACTTGAAATTATGATTTTAAAATCCTTAATTGAAACCAAACCAGAGGTAAATTATTGTTAATAATTTCAATGAATTGAAAATTTCCAATTAAAATAAGTTTGAACAAATAAAAATTTCTAATTTTTATATTTATGGTTAAAATCCATTTTTATTTTAATTTATATAGTTTAAATAAAACTTTATATTTTCATTATAAAAATAATAAATTTATTTATAAATTATTTAAAGATTAAAATCATCTTAATATTTTCATTATTATACTTTAATTATTTAAGCTATTTAAAT
>CAWUHF010000001.1:0-15360 GCA_963921955.1 Aleiodes alternator | reverse complement strand
ATGGGCATATACATTTAATGTAGCAAGTAGCAAGTATAAGAAAATATTATTTTACGACATAGGCCAAAATGAAGGTTTGGTGGCGAAATTTACATGATATTTCATGGGCATATACATTTAATGTAGCAAGTAGCAAGTATAAGAAAATATTATTTTACGACATAGGCCAAAATGAAGGTTTGGTGGCGAAATTTACATGATATTTCATGGGCATATACATTTAATGTAGCAAGTAGCAAGTATAAGAAAATATTATTTTACGACATAGGCCAAAATGAAGGTTTGGTGGCGAAATTTACATGATATTTCATGGGCATATACATTTAATGTAGCAAGTAGCAAGTATAAGAAAATATTATTTTACGACATAGGCCAAAATGAAGGTTTGGTGGCGAAATTTACATGATATTTCATGGGCATATACATTTAATGTAGCAAGTAGCAAGTATAAGAAAATATTATTTTACGACATAGGCCAAAATGAAGGTTTGGTGGCGAAATTTACATGATATTTCATGGGCATTACATTTAATGTAGCAAGTAGCAAGTATAAGAAAATATTATTTTACGACATAGGCCAAAATGAAGGTTTGGTGGCGAAATTTACATGATATTTCATGGGCATATACATTTAATGTAGCAAGTAGCAAGTATAAGAAAATATTATTTTACGACATAGGCAAAATGAAGGTTTGGTGGCGAAATTTACATGATATTTCATGGGCATATACATTTAATGTAGCAAGTAGCAAGTATAAGAAAATATTATTTTACGACATAGGCCAAAATGAAGGTTTGGTGGCGAAATTTACATGATATTTCATGGGCATATACATTTAATGTAGCAAGTAGCAAGTATAAGAAAATATTATTTTACGACATAGGCCAAAATGAAGGTTTGGTGGCGAAATTTACATGATATTTCATGGGCATATACATTTAATGTAGCAAGTAGCAAGTATAAGAAAATATTATTTTACGACATAGGCCAAAAATGAAGGTTTGGTGGCGAAATTTACATGATATTTCATGGGCATATACATTTAATGTAGCAAGTAGCAAGTATAAGAAAATATTATTTTACGACATAGGCCAAAATGAAGGTTGGTGGCGAAATTTACATGATATTTCATGGGCATATACATTTAATGTAGCAAGTAGCAAGTATAAGAAAATATTATTTTACGACATAGGCCAAAATGAAGGTTTGGTGGCGAAATTTACATGATATTTCATGGGCATATACATTTAATGTAGCAAGTAGCAAGTATAAGAAAATATTATTTTACGACATAGGCCAAAATGAAGGTTTGGTGGCGAAATTTACATGATATTTCATGGGCATATACATTTAATGTAGCAAGTAGCAAGTATAAGAAAATATTATTTTACGACATAGGCCAAAATGAAGGTTTGGTGGCGAAATTTACATGATATTTCATGGGCATATACATTTAATGTAGCAAGTAGCAAGTATAAGAAAATATTATTTTACGACATAGGCCAAAATGAAGGTTTGGTGGCGAAATTTACATGATATTTCATGGGCATATACATTTAATGTAGCAAGTAGCAAGTATAAGAAAATATTATTTTACGACATAGGCCAAAATGAAGGTTTGGTGGCGAAATTTACATGATATTTCATGGGCATATACATTTAATGTAGCAAGTAGCAAGTATAAGAAAATATTATTTTACGACATAGGCCAAAATGAAGGTTTGGTGGCGAAATTTACATGATATTTCATGGGCATATACATTTAATGTAGCAAGTAGCAAGTATAAGAAATATTATTTTACGACATAGGCCAAAATGAAGGTTTGTGGCGAAATTTACATGATATTTCATGGGCATATACATTTAATGTAGCAAGTAGCAAGTATAAGAAAATATTATTTACGACATAGGCCAAAATGAAGGTTTGGTGGCGAAATTTACATGATATTTCATGGGCATATACATTTAATGTAGCAAGTAGCAAGTATAAGAAAATATTATTTTACGACATAGGCCAAATGAAGGTTTGGTGGCGAAATTTTACATGATATTTCATGGGCATATACATTTAATGTAGCAAGTAGCAAGTATAAGAAAATATTATTTTACGACATAGGCCAAAATGAAGGTTTGGTGGCGAAATTACATGATATTTCATGGGCATATACATTTAATGTAGCAAGTAGCAAGTATAAGAAAATATTATTTTACGACATAGGCCAAAATGAAGGTTTGGTGGCGAAATTTACATGATATTTCATGGGCATATACATTTAATGTAGCAAGTAGCAAGTATAAGAAATATTATTTTACGACATAGGCCAAAATGAAGGTTGGTGGCGAAATTTACATGATATTTCATGGGCATATACATTTAATGTAGCAAGTAGCAAGTATAAGAAAATATTATTTTACGACATAGGCCAAAATGAAGGTTTGGTGGCGAAATTTACATGATATTTCCATGGGCATATACATTTAATGTAGCAAGTAGCAAGTATAAGAAAATATTATTTTACGACATAGGCCAAATGAAGGTTGGTGGCGAAATTTACATGATATTTCATGGGCATATACATTTAATGTAGCAAGTAGCAAGTATAAGAAAATATTATTTACGACATAGGCCAAAATGAAGGTTTGGTGGCGAAATTTACATGATATTTCATGGGCATATACATTTAATGTAGCAAGTAGCAAGTATAAGAAAATATTATTTACGACATAGGCCAAAATGAAGGTTTGGTGGCGAAATTTACATGATATTTCATGGGCATATACATTTAATGTAGCAAGTAGCAAGTATAAGAAAATATTATTTTACGACATAGGCCAAAATGAAGGTTTGGTGGCGAAATTTACATGATATTTCATGGGCATATACATTTAATGTAGCAAGTAGCAAGTATAAGAAAATATTATTTTACGACATAGGCCAAAATGAAGGTTTGGTGCGAAATTTACATGATATTTCATGGGCATATACATTTAATGTAGCAAGTAGCAAGTATAAGAAAATATTATTTTACGACATAGGCCAAAATGAAGGTTTGGTGGCGAAATTTACATGATATTTCATGGGCATATACATTTAATGTAGCAAGTAGCAAGTATAAGAAAATATTATTTTACGACATAGGCCAAAATGAAGGTTTGGTGGCGAAATTTACATGATATTTCATGGGCATATACATTTAATGTAGCAAGTAGCAAGTATAAGAAATATTATTTTACGACATAGGCCAAAATGAAGGTTTGGTGGCGAAATTTACATGATATTTCATGGGCATATACATTTAATGTAGCAAGTAGCAAGTATAAGAAAATATTATTTTACGACATAGGCCAAAATGAAGGTTTGGTGGCGAAATACATGATATTCATGGCATATACATTTAATGTAGCAAGTAGCAAGTATAAGAAAATATTATTTTACGACATAGGCCAAAATGAAGGTTGGTGGCGAATTTACATGATATTTCATGGGCATATACATTAATGTAGCAAGTAGCAAGTATAAGAAATAATATTTTACGACATAGGCAAAAGAAGGTTTGGTGCGAAATTTACATGATATTTCATGGCATATACATTTTAATGTAGCAAGTAGCAAGTATAAGAAAATATTATTTTTACGACATAGGCCAAAATGAAGGTTTGGTGGCGAAATTTACATGATATTTTGGCATATACATTTAAATGTAGCAAGTAGCAAGTATAAGAAAATATTATTTTACGACATAGGCCAAAATAAGTTTGTGCTACATTTACATGATATGTCATGGGCATATACATTTAATGTACAAGTAGCAGTTAGAATATCATTTTCGATGCATATGGTGCCTGAAATTTACATGATATTTCATCTATACTTTAATTGCAAGTACAAGTAATAAGAAAATATTAACTTGCTACTTGCTACATTAAATGTATATGCCCATGAAATATCATGTAAATTTCGCCACCAAACCTTCATTTTGGCCTATGTCGTAAAATAATATTTTCTTATACTTGCTACTTGCTACATTAAATGTATATGCCCATGAAATATCATGTAAATTTCGCCACCAAACCTTCATTTTGGCCTATGTCGTAAAATAATATTTTCTTATACTTGCTACTTGCTACATTAAATGTATATGCCCATGAAATATCATGTAAATTTCGCCACCAAACCTTCATTTTGGCCTATGTCGTAAAATAATATTTTCTTATACTTGCTACTTGCTACATTAAATGTATATGCCCATGAAATATCATGTAAATTTCGCCACCAAACCTTCATTTTGGCCTATGTCGTAAAATAATATTTTCTTATACTTGCTACTTGCTACATTAAATGTATATGCCCATGAAATATCATGTAAATTTCGCCACCAAACCTTCATTTTGGCCTATGTCGTAAAATAATATTTTCTTATACTTGCTACTTGCTACATTAAATGTATATGCCCATGAAATATCATGTAAATTTCGCCACCAAACCTTCATTTTGGCCTATGTCGTAAAATAATATTTTCTTATACTTGCTACTTGCTACATTAAATGTATATGCCCATGAAATATCATGTAAATTTCGCCACCAAACCTTCATTTTGGCCTATGTCGTAAAATAATATTTTCTTATACTTGCTACTTGCTACATTAAATGTATATGCCCATGAAATATCATGTAAATTTCGCCACCAAACCTTCATTTTGGCCTATGTCGTAAAATAATATTTTCTTATACTTGCTACTTGCTACATTAAATGTATATGCCCATGAAATATCATGTAAATTTCGCCACCAAACCTTCATTTTGGCCTATGTCGTAAAATAATATTTTCTTATACTTGCTACTTGCTACATTAAATGTATATGCCCATGAAATATCATGTAAATTTCGCCACCAAACCTTCATTTTGGCCTATGTCGTAAAATAATATTTTCTTATACTTGCTACTTGCTACATTAAATGTATATGCCCATGAAATATCATGTAAATTTCGCCACCAAACCTTCATTTTGGCCTATGTCGTAAAATAATATTTTCTTATACTTGCTACTTGCTACATTAAATGTATATGCCCATGAAATATCATGTAAATTTCGCCACCAAACCTTCATTTTGGCCTATGTCGTAAAATAATATTTTCTTATACTTGCTACTTGCTACATTAAATGTATATGCCCATGAAATATCATGTAAATTTCGCCACCAAACCTTCATTTTGGCCTATGTCGTAAAATAATATTTTCTTATACTTGCTACTTGCTACATTAAATGTATATGCCCATGAAATATCATGTAAATTTCGCCACCAAACCTTCATTTTGGCCTATGTCGTAAAATAATATTTTCTTATACTTGCTACTTGCTACATTAAATGTATATGCCCATGAAATATCATGTAAATTTCGCCACCAAACCTTCATTTTGGCCTATGTCGTAAAATAATATTTTCTTATACTTGCTACTTGCTACATTAAATGTATATGCCCATGAAATATCATGTAAATTTCGCCACCAAACCTTCATTTTGGCCTATGTCGTAAAATAATATTTTCTTATACTTGCTACTTGCTACATTAAATGTATATGCCCATGAAATATCATGTAAATTTCGCCACCAAACCTTCATTTTGGCCTATGTCGTAAAATAATATTTTCTTATACTTGCTACTTGCTACATTAAATGTATATGCCCATGAAATATCATGTAAATTTCGCCACCAAACCTTCATTTTGGCCTATGTCGTAAAATAATATTTTCTTATACTTGCTACTTGCTACATTAAATGTATATGCCCATGAAATATCATGTAAATTTCGCCACCAAACCTTCATTTTGGCCTATGTCGTAAAATAATATTTTCTTATACTTGCTACTTGCTACATTAAATGTATATGCCCATGAAATATCATGTAAATTTCGCCACCAAACCTTCATTTTGGCCTATGTCGTAAAATAATATTTTCTTATACTTGCTACTTGCTACATTAAATGTATATGCCCATGAAATATCATGTAAATTTCGCCACCAAACCTTCATTTTGGCCTATGTCGTAAAATAATATTTTCTTATACTTGCTACTTGCTACATTAAATGTATATGCCCATGAAATATCATGTAAATTTCGCCACCAAACCTTCATTTTGGCCTATGTCGTAAAATAATATTTTCTTATACTTGCTACTTGCTACATTAAATGTATATGCCCATGAAATATCATGTAAATTTCGCCACCAAACCTTCATTTTGGCCTATGTCGTAAAATAATATTTTCTTATACTTGCTACTTGCTACATTAAATGTATATGCCCATGAAATATCATGTAAATTTCGCCACCAAACCTTCATTTTGGCCTATGTCGTAAAATAATATTTTCTTATACTTGCTACTTGCTACATTAAATGTATATGCCCATGAAATATCATGTAAATTTCGCCACCAAACCTTCATTTTGGCCTATGTCGTAAAATAATATTTTCTTATACTTGCTACTTGCTACATTAAATGTATATGCCCATGAAATATCATGTAAATTTCGCCACCAAACCTTCATTTTGGCCTATGTCGTAAAATAATATTTTCTTATACTTGCTACTTGCTACATTAAATGTATATGCCCATGAAATATCATGTAAATTTCGCCACCAAACCTTCATTTTGGCCTATGTCGTAAAATAATATTTTCTTATACTTGCTACTTGCTACATTAAATGTATATGCCCATGAAATATCATGTAAATTTCGCCACCAAACCTTCATTTTGGCCTATGTCGTAAAATAATATTTTCTTATACTTGCTACTTGCTACATTAAATGTATATGCCCATGAAATATCATGTAAATTTCGCCACCAAACCTTCATTTTGGCCTATGTCGTAAAATAATATTTTCTTATACTTGCTACTTGCTACATTAAATGTATATGCCCATGAAATATCATGTAAATTTCGCCACCAAACCTTCATTTTGGCCTATGTCGTAAAATAATATTTTCTTATACTTGCTACTTGCTACATTAAATGTATATGCCCATGAAATATCATGTAAATTTCGCCACCAAACCTTCATTTTGGCCTATGTCGTAAAATAATATTTTCTTATACTTGCTACTTGCTACATTAAATGTATATGCCCATGAAATATCATGTAAATTTCGCCACCAAACCTTCATTTTGGCCTATGTCGTAAAATAATATTTTCTTATACTTGCTACTTGCTACATTAAATGTATATGCCCATGAAATATCATGTAAATTTCGCCACCAAACCTTCATTTTGGCCTATGTCGTAAAATAATATTTTCTTATACTTGCTACTTGCTACATTAAATGTATATGCCCATGAAATATCATGTAAATTTCGCCACCAAACCTTCATTTTGGCCTATGTCGTAAAATAATATTTTCTTATACTTGCTACTTGCTACATTAAATGTATATGCCCATGAAATATCATGTAAATTTCGCCACCAAACCTTCATTTTGGCCTATGTCGTAAAATAATATTTTCTTATACTTGCTACTTGCTACATTAAATGTATATGCCCATGAAATATCATGTAAATTTCGCCACCAAACCTTCATTTTGGCCTATGTCGTAAAATAATATTTTCTTATACTTGCTACTTGCTACATTAAATGTATATGCCCATGAAATATCATGTAAATTTCGCCACCAAACCTTCATTTTGGCCTATGTCGTAAAATAATATTTTCTTATACTTGCTACTTGCTACATTAAATGTATATGCCCATGAAATATCATGTAAATTTCGCCACCAAACCTTCATTTTGGCCTATGTCGTAAAATAATATTTTCTTATACTTGCTACTTGCTACATTAAATGTATATGCCCATGAAATATCATGTAAATTTCGCCACCAAACCTTCATTTTGGCCTATGTCGTAAAATAATATTTTCTTATACTTGCTACTTGCTACATTAAATGTATATGCCCATGAAATATCATGTAAATTTCGCCACCAAACCTTCATTTTGGCCTATGTCGTAAAATAATATTTTCTTATACTTGCTACTTGCTACATTAAATGTATATGCCCATGAAATATCATGTAAATTTCGCCACCAAACCTTCATTTTGGCCTATGTCGTAAAATAATATTTTCTTATACTTGCTACTTGCTACATTAAATGTATATGCCCATGAAATATCATGTAAATTTCGCCACCAAACCTTCATTTTGGCCTATGTCGTAAAATAATATTTTCTTATACTTGCTACTTGCTACATTAAATGTATATGCCCATGAAATATCATGTAAATTTCGCCACCAAACCTTCATTTTGGCCTATGTCGTAAAATAATATTTTCTTATACTTGCTACTTGCTACATTAAATGTATATGCCCATGAAATATCATGTAAATTTCGCCACCAAACCTTCATTTTGGCCTATGTCGTAAAATAATATTTTCTTATACTTGCTACTTGCTACATTAAATGTATATGCCCATGAAATATCATGTAAATTTCGCCACCAAACCTTCATTTTGGCCTATGTCGTAAAATAATATTTTCTTATACTTGCTACTTGCTACATTAAATGTATATGCCCATGAAATATCATGTAAATTTCGCCACCAAACCTTCATTTTGGCCTATGTCGTAAAATAATATTTTCTTATACTTGCTACTTGCTACATTAAATGTATATGCCCATGAAATATCATGTAAATTTCGCCACCAAACCTTCATTTTGGCCTATGTCGTAAAATAATATTTTCTTATACTTGCTACTTGCTACATTAAATGTATATGCCCATGAAATATCATGTAAATTTCGCCACCAAACCTTCATTTTGGCCTATGTCGTAAAATAATATTTTCTTATACTTGCTACTTGCTACATTAAATGTATATGCCCATGAAATATCATGTAAATTTCGCCACCAAACCTTCATTTTGGCCTATGTCGTAAAATAATATTTTCTTATACTTGCTACTTGCTACATTAAATGTATATGCCCATGAAATATCATGTAAATTTCGCCACCAAACCTTCATTTTGGCCTATGTCGTAAAATAATATTTTCTTATACTTGCTACTTGCTACATTAAATGTATATGCCCATGAAATATCATGTAAATTTCGCCACCAAACCTTCATTTTGGCCTATGTCGTAAAATAATATTTTCTTATACTTGCTACTTGCTACATTAAATGTATATGCCCATGAAATATCATGTAAATTTCGCCACCAAACCTTCATTTTGGCCTATGTCGTAAAATAATATTTTCTTATACTTGCTACTTGCTACATTAAATGTATATGCCCATGAAATATCATGTAAATTTCGCCACCAAACCTTCATTTTGGCCTATGTCGTAAAATAATATTTTCTTATACTTGCTACTTGCTACATTAAATGTATATGCCCATGAAATATCATGTAAATTTCGCCACCAAACCTTCATTTTGGCCTATGTCGTAAAATAATATTTTCTTATACTTGCTACTTGCTACATTAAATGTATATGCCCATGAAATATCATGTAAATTTCGCCACCAAACCTTCATTTTGGCCTATGTCGTAAAATAATATTTTCTTATACTTGCTACTTGCTACATTAAATGTATATGCCCATGAAATATCATGTAAATTTCGCCACCAAACCTTCATTTTGGCCTATGTCGTAAAATAATATTTTCTTATACTTGCTACTTGCTACATTAAATGTATATGCCCATGAAATATCATGTAAATTTCGCCACCAAACCTTCATTTTGGCCTATGTCGTAAAATAATATTTTCTTATACTTGCTACTTGCTACATTAAATGTATATGCCCATGAAATATCATGTAAATTTCGCCACCAAACCTTCATTTTGGCCTATGTCGTAAAATAATATTTTCTTATACTTGCTACTTGCTACATTAAATGTATATGCCCATGAAATATCATGTAAATTTCGCCACCAAACCTTCATTTTGGCCTATGTCGTAAAATAATATTTTCTTATACTTGCTACTTGCTACATTAAATGTATATGCCCATGAAATATCATGTAAATTTCGCCACCAAACCTTCATTTTGGCCTATGTCGTAAAATAATATTTTCTTATACTTGCTACTTGCTACATTAAATGTATATGCCCATGAAATATCATGTAAATTTCGCCACCAAACCTTCATTTTGGCCTATGTCGTAAAATAATATTTTCTTATACTTGCTACTTGCTACATTAAATGTATATGCCCATGAAATATCATGTAAATTTCGCCACCAAACCTTCATTTTGGCCTATGTCGTAAAATAATATTTTCTTATACTTGCTACTTGCTACATTAAATGTATATGCCCATGAAATATCATGTAAATTTCGCCACCAAACCTTCATTTTGGCCTATGTCGTAAAATAATATTTTCTTATACTTGCTACTTGCTACATTAAATGTATATGCCCATGAAATATCATGTAAATTTCGCCACCAAACCTTCATTTTGGCCTATGTCGTAAAATAATATTTTCTTATACTTGCTACTTGCTACATTAAATGTATATGCCCATGAAATATCATGTAAATTTCGCCACCAAACCTTCATTTTGGCCTATGTCGTAAAATAATATTTTCTTATACTTGCTACTTGCTACATTAAATGTATATGCCCATGAAATATCATGTAAATTTCGCCACCAAACCTTCATTTTGGCCTATGTCGTAAAATAATATTTTCTTATACTTGCTACTTGCTACATTAAATGTATATGCCCATGAAATATCATGTAAATTTCGCCACCAAACCTTCATTTTGGCCTATGTCGTAAAATAATATTTTCTTATACTTGCTACTTGCTACATTAAATGTATATGCCCATGAAATATCATGTAAATTTCGCCACCAAACCTTCATTTTGGCCTATGTCGTAAAATAATATTTTCTTATACTTGCTACTTGCTACATTAAATGTATATGCCCATGAAATATCATGTAAATTTCGCCACCAAACCTTCATTTTGGCCTATGTCGTAAAATAATATTTTCTTATACTTGCTACTTGCTACATTAAATGTATATGCCCATGAAATATCATGTAAATTTCGCCACCAAACCTTCATTTTGGCCTATGTCGTAAAATAATATTTTCTTATACTTGCTACTTGCTACATTAAATGTATATGCCCATGAAATATCATGTAAATTTCGCCACCAAACCTTCATTTTGGCCTATGTCGTAAAATAATATTTTCTTATACTTGCTACTTGCTACATTAAATGTATATGCCCATGAAATATCATGTAAATTTCGCCACCAAACCTTCATTTTGGCCTATGTCGTAAAATAATATTTTCTTATACTTGCTACTTGCTACATTAAATGTATATGCCCATGAAATATCATGTAAATTTCGCCACCAAACCTTCATTTTGGCCTATGTCGTAAAATAATATTTTCTTATACTTGCTACTTGCTACATTAAATGTATATGCCCATGAAATATCATGTAAATTTCGCCACCAAACCTTCATTTTGGCCTATGTCGTAAAATAATATTTTCTTATACTTGCTACTTGCTACATTAAATGTATATGCCCATGAAATATCATGTAAATTTCGCCACCAAACCTTCATTTTGGCCTATGTCGTAAAATAATATTTTCTTATACTTGCTACTTGCTACATTAAATGTATATGCCCATGAAATATCATGTAAATTTCGCCACCAAACCTTCATTTTGGCCTATGTCGTAAAATAATATTTTCTTATACTTGCTACTTGCTACATTAAATGTATATGCCCATGAAATATCATGTAAATTTCGCCACCAAACCTTCATTTTGGCCTATGTCGTAAAATAATATTTTCTTATACTTGCTACTTGCTACATTAAATGTATATGCCCATGAAATATCATGTAAATTTCGCCACCAAACCTTCATTTTGGCCTATGTCGTAAAATAATATTTTCTTATACTTGCTACTTGCTACATTAAATGTATATGCCCATGAAATATCATGTAAATTTCGCCACCAAACCTTCATTTTGGCCTATGTCGTAAAATAATATTTTCTTATACTTGCTACTTGCTACATTAAATGTATATGCCCATGAAATATCATGTAAATTTCGCCACCAAACCTTCATTTTGGCCTATGTCGTAAAATAATATTTTCTTATACTTGCTACTTGCTACATTAAATGTATATGCCCATGAAATATCATGTAAATTTCGCCACCAAACCTTCATTTTGGCCTATGTCGTAAAATAATATTTTCTTATACTTGCTACTTGCTACATTAAATGTATATGCCCATGAAATATCATGTAAATTTCGCCACCAAACCTTCATTTTGGCCTATGTCGTAAAATAATATTTTCTTATACTTGCTACTTGCTACATTAAATGTATATGCCCATGAAATATCATGTAAATTTCGCCACCAAACCTTCATTTTGGCCTATGTCGTAAAATAATATTTTCTTATACTTGCTACTTGCTACATTAAATGTATATGCCCATGAAATATCATGTAAATTTCGCCACCAAACCTTCATTTTGGCCTATGTCGTAAAATAATATTTTCTTATACTTGCTACTTGCTACATTAAATGTATATGCCCATGAAATATCATGTAAATTTCGCCACCAAACCTTCATTTTGGCCTATGTCGTAAAATAATATTTTCTTATACTTGCTACTTGCTACATTAAATGTATATGCCCATGAAATATCATGTAAATTTCGCCACCAAACCTTCATTTTGGCCTATGTCGTAAAATAATATTTTCTTATACTTGCTACTTGCTACATTAAATGTATATGCCCATGAAATATCATGTAAATTTCGCCACCAAACCTTCATTTTGGCCTATGTCGTAAAATAATATTTTCTTATACTTGCTACTTGCTACATTAAATGTATATGCCCATGAAATATCATGTAAATTTCGCCACCAAACCTTCATTTTGGCCTATGTCGTAAAATAATATTTTCTTATACTTGCTACTTGCTACATTAAATGTATATGCCCATGAAATATCATGTAAATTTCGCCACCAAACCTTCATTTTGGCCTATGTCGTAAAATAATATTTTCTTATACTTGCTACTTGCTACATTAAATGTATATGCCCATGAAATATCATGTAAATTTCGCCACCAAACCTTCATTTTGGCCTATGTCGTAAAATAATATTTTCTTATACTTGCTACTTGCTACATTAAATGTATATGCCCATGAAATATCATGTAAATTTCGCCACCAAACCTTCATTTTGGCCTATGTCGTAAAATAATATTTTCTTATACTTGCTACTTGCTACATTAAATGTATATGCCCATGAAATATCATGTAAATTTCGCCACCAAACCTTCATTTTGGCCTATGTCGTAAAATAATATTTTCTTATACTTGCTACTTGCTACATTAAATGTATATGCCCATGAAATATCATGTAAATTTCGCCACCAAACCTTCATTTTGGCCTATGTCGTAAAATAATATTTTCTTATACTTGCTACTTGCTACATTAAATGTATATGCCCATGAAATATCATGTAAATTTCGCCACCAAACCTTCATTTTGGCCTATGTCGTAAAATAATATTTTCTTATACTTGCTACTTGCTACATTAAATGTATATGCCCATGAAATATCATGTAAATTTCGCCACCAAACCTTCATTTTGGCCTATGTCGTAAAATAATATTTTCTTATACTTGCTACTTGCTACATTAAATGTATATGCCCATGAAATATCATGTAAATTTCGCCACCAAACCTTCATTTTGGCCTATGTCGTAAAATAATATTTTCTTATACTTGCTACTTGCTACATTAAATGTATATGCCCATGAAATATCATGTAAATTTCGCCACCAAACCTTCATTTTGGCCTATGTCGTAAAATAATATTTTCTTATACTTGCTACTTGCTACATTAAATGTATATGCCCATGAAATATCATGTAAATTTCGCCACCAAACCTTCATTTTGGCCTATGTCGTAAAATAATATTTTCTTATACTTGCTACTTGCTACATTAAATGTATATGCCCATGAAATATCATGTAAATTTCGCCACCAAACCTTCATTTTGGCCTATGTCGTAAAATAATATTTTCTTATACTTGCTACTTGCTACATTAAATGTATATGCCCATGAAATATCATGTAAATTTCGCCACCAAACCTTCATTTTGGCCTATGTCGTAAAATAATATTTTCTTATACTTGCTACTTGCTACATTAAATGTATATGCCCATGAAATATCATGTAAATTTCGCCACCAAACCTTCATTTTGGCCTATGTCGTAAAATAATATTTTCTTATACTTGCTACTTGCTACATTAAATGTATATGCCCATGAAATATCATGTAAATTTCGCCACCAAACCTTCATTTTGGCCTATGTCGTAAAATAATATTTTCTTATACTTGCTACTTGCTACATTAAATGTATATGCCCATGAAATATCATGTAAATTTCGCCACCAAACCTTCATTTTGGCCTATGTCGTAAAATAATATTTTCTTATACTTGCTACTTGCTACATTAAATGTATATGCCCATGAAATATCATGTAAATTTCGCCACCAAACCTTCATTTTGGCCTATGTCGTAAAATAATATTTTCTTATACTTGCTACTTGCTACATTAAATGTATATGCCCATGAAATATCATGTAAATTTCGCCACCAAACCTTCATTTTGGCCTATGTCGTAAAATAATATTTTCTTATACTTGCTACTTGCTACATTAAATGTATATGCCCATGAAATATCATGTAAATTTCGCCACCAAACCTTCATTTTGGCCTATGTCGTAAAATAATATTTTCTTATACTTGCTACTTGCTACATTAAATGTATATGCCCATGAAATATCATGTAAATTTCGCCACCAAACCTTCATTTTGGCCTATGTCGTAAAATAATATTTTCTTATACTTGCTACTTGCTACATTAAATGTATATGCCCATGAAATATCATGTAAATTTCGCCACCAAACCTTCATTTTGGCCTATGTCGTAAAATAATATTTTCTTATACTTGCTACTTGCTACATTAAATGTATATGCCCATGAAATATCATGTAAATTTCGCCACCAAACCTTCATTTTGGCCTATGTCGTAAAATAATATTTTCTTATACTTGCTACTTGCTACATTAAATGTATATGCCCATGAAATATCATGTAAATTTCGCCACCAAACCTTCATTTTGGCCTATGTCGTAAAATAATATTTTCTTATACTTGCTACTTGCTACATTAAATGTATATGCCCATGAAATATCATGTAAATTTCGCCACCAAACCTTCATTTTGGCCTATGTCGTAAAATAATATTTTCTTATACTTGCTACTTGCTACATTA
>OY998115.1:6968823-7176709 GCA_963921955.1 Aleiodes alternator | reverse complement strand
TTCTCCAGGTCACCTCCGGGTCATCTCCAGGTCACCTCCGGGTCATCTCCGGGTCATCTCCAGGTCATCTCCGGGTCATCTCCAGGTCATCTCCAGGTCATCTCCAGGTCATCTCCGGGTCATCTCCGGGTCATCTCCCGGCTATCCCATTGAAAGGCTCTAAATGATTGTACAATCATTTAAAACAGTATAGAATGGCTCTAAATGATTGTCAATCATTTAAAACAGTATAGAATGGGTCTAAATGATTGTACAATCATTTAAAAACAGTATAGAATGGGTCTAAATGATTGTACAATCATTTAAAACAGTATAGAATGGCTCTAAATGATTGTACAATCATTTAAAACAGTATAGAATGGCTCTAAATGATTGTACAATCATTTAAAACAGTATAGAATGGCTCTAAATGATTGTACAATCATTTAAAACAGTATAGAATGGCTCTAAATGATTGTACAATCATTTAAAACAGTATAGAATGGCTCTAAATGATTGTACAATCATTTAAAACAGTATAGAATGGCTCTAAATGATTGTACAATCATTTAAAACAGTATAGAATGGCTCTATTTTAATTTATGGCTTTATTTTAAATTTTCTGAAATTTTTCCTTATAATTTCTCAAATTAAACTCTGGCAACATTCCTTTGCCCATAGATATTTCAAAAATCAGCTTTATTCTAATATATCTGTGATTTTTCAGAATTTTCCGGGATTTTTTTTGAATTTTTCCGAAATTTTCATGAAACTTTTATAAAAAATTTCTGGAATTTTCTGAAATTTTTTCTTATAATTTCTCAAATTAAACTCTGGCAACATTCCTCTGCCCATATATATTTCAAAAATCAGCTTTATTCTAATATATTTGAGATTTTTTAGAATTTTTCGGATTTTTTTTGAATTTTTCCGAAATTTTCATGAATTTTATAAAATTTTTCTGAAATTTTCCCTTATAATTTCTCAAATTAAACTCTGGCAACATTCCTCTGCCCATATATATTTCAAAAATCAGCTTTATTCTAATATATTTGAGATTTTTTAGAATTTTTCGGATTTTTTTTGAATTTTTCCGAAATTTTCATGAATTTTATAAAATTTTTCTGAAATTTTCCCTTATAATTTCTCAAATTAAACTCTGGCAACATTCCTCTGTCCATATATATTTCAAAATGATTGTACAATCATTTAAAATAGTATGAAAAGGCTCTAAACGATTGTACAATCATTTAAAACAGTATGAAAAGGCTCTAAATGATTGTACAATCATTCAAAACATTATAGAATGGCTCTAAATGATTGTACAATCATTTAAAACATTATAGAATGGCTCTAAATGATTGTACAATCATTTAAAACATTATAGAATGGCTCTAAATGATTGTACAATCATTTAAAACATTATAGAATGGCTCTAAATGATTGTACAATCATTTAAAACATTATAGAATGGCTCTAAATGATTGTACAATCATTTAAAACATTATAGAATGGCTCTAAATGATTGTACAATCATTTAAAACAGCATAAAAAAGGCTCTAGCCTCCTGATTCCATATTAACGTCTATTTCGCTCTATCTCGCTTATTTACCGAAATAATCGCGAAAAACTCGAAAATACTCTCCTGATTCCATATGAACGTCCATTTCGCTCTATCTCGCTCATTTACCCAGATAATCGCGAAAAATTGGGAAAACTCAGCCCTGATCTCATATTAATGTCCATTTCGCTCTGTCCCGCTTATTTACCGAGATAATTGTGAAAAACTGAGGAAACTCCTCCGTGATTCCATATTAACGTCCATTTCGCTCTATCTCAATTATTTATCGGGATAATCGCAAAGAATTGGGAAAACTCCTCCTTGATCCCATATTAACGTCAAATTCGCTCTATCTCGCTTATTCAACATGTAATAATAACAATGATAAAGAATATTTGGCTGATGGCGAAATTTCTCGCCTCATGTCATGTATTGTCTGTCTTGCAAAATGTCTGTCATGCAGTATCTGCCTGACAAAACTGCCTGACAACTTTTGTCAGGCCGATATTCAAAATCCTATTCAGAGAAGGCAAAGTGCAGAAAAATTGACTACAATTTATCGGGGAATCTACATTTACTCCGATTCGGCGATGCATAATCCATCAAGGAACTGTACTCCGAACCTGCTCAATTCTACCAGATCACAACTTTTTTCTTGGAATTTCTTAACTAATTTTTCATTAAAAAAAATTGATCAATTCAGATTTTCGAGTAATTAAGATGCGAAGAACTACAACAGAGGAATTCTATTTTTCCAGTTGTTCTTCAAAGATATCTCGGAAAGTAAACAAGATAGAGTGATTTTGTCATAATATCTTCTGTAGAGCATTTAAAGAGCTAAATCTCTATCTCGTTCAACTCCTGAGACATTTTCGAATATAAAAAAAACTTCTGGTTACATCTCAGAAACTAAAAGAAATAGGGCGATTCCACTTTAACGCTCCTTCGATGAAAATTTCAAGAGCTGAAAAAAGATTCATGAGAATTTGCCTTACTTCCTTCAATTTCAGATGTATTCTCGAAAAAAAACTATTGAAAAAATCGATTTATTCTGTTCTACTTTTGCATCACTGGATTTCATCATTTTGTTGAAGAATATCTCAGAAACGGAGCAAAATAAGACGATTTTGCATCAATCTCTTTTCCGTAGCTCTTGAGATTCTTCTAAAAAAGATTAAAGCAGCATCGTCCCTTCTCGCTAAATTTCCGAGATATTTCCTCAACAATGCTCACGGAGATACATCGATCCGTCTCGTTTTACCTTTTCATTACCAAATTATTATAAATCTCCTAGGATAGATTCTGTGTATTCAATTATGCTCGGAAGTTCATGAGATAGAACAAATTGTATTATAATTTGAAAATGAGTCTAATTGTGTCTCGAGAATAGGACCCTGACGCAGAAGCCATTTCAAATTTTCGCTCCAGTTCAGGGCACCTAGTTACCTAGCGCCAACTGGCTCGAGCTTTGAGTTGGCAACCCAATTAAGAAAAAAAAATTAGAATTTGGAATGCAATTCGATTCTCTCATAAAAAAAAACGGAAAATCGATTATCGTCCATTTGGAGAATCGACAAAAAAAGATCGATAATTGAAGAAAAAAAATCCATCTTCAAAGAATCGATTCAAGGTTGGCCATCACTACATATTACAACACAGTTTGTCACTTAAAATTGGAGTAACAACATTGGCTGTTATAACATCAAATTTGTTGGAGGCCAGCTGCGCAAGCAGCACAAATAACAACAACAACAACAACAAGAAGTTAATACAATCAGCTGACAAGTGAGGACATATTAAATTATTTATTGAAAAATTAAAAACTGTGTACTCAAGTAACTAACCAAGTTGACAATGAGGCTATAGGTACAGAAGTACTAGTCGTCCCAGCCAATGAATGATCCTCGGAAATATTCGACTCCTATACGACAACATGTAAATGTCAGCTTCGGGTCGACTTTGGAGGATCATTCTTCGGCTGGGCCCTTTGAGTATATATATTAAACACTATATAATAATACACTTCAATGACACTTAGACATTACATACAGAATTCAATGCATTTATTGAAAGCACTTCTGTACCTTCAGCCATATCGTAAAGTTAAACATTAAATATGTATTTTATATTAAAGGAAAATGATCTTGATTGATGTCTCCATCCATGTTAAATTCATACACATCAATAAGAATTTATTTCCAATAATTATTGACAAATTGATAAATTAACAAGTTAATAGGAACTCTACGAAGTGAAAAGAAACAATTACTATGATTGAAAACGTTAAAGTAGTGTCTATCATCAACGAGAATTTTCAAAATCTTCAAAATGGATGAAAATAATATTCCATCAAACGCGAATGATTACTCCAAGACCACAGAATTGTCTGCAATATCTCCACTAATACCTGAACAATGTCTTGAATTAGGTGAGTTTATAAAGGTTAATTTCCATCATTTGAAACGAAAGTTTCCAGGCAATTTTCAAATAGAGGTCGGACAATTTCACTCATGATTTTTCATATCAGTACAAAAACCTGGTACCTGGACGAAAATCTCTTATAAATTACGAGATTATCCATGAAAATAGGTTTTAAATTGATTTCTCATCATTTTGTTATTCAATTTTGTCCTCTATTTTTCCATCATCAATAGATGATTTACAGCAGTCCGACAAACTTACCAATTACAAGTGTTCTCCACAATTCTGTGAGGATAGAGGCCCTTTTGTAGCATTCTTGAATCAATCTGTTGCTGGTAAAACTCTGAAAATTCTATTTTTTTTTTTTTTGCCCACTAATGATGAATTGGTAATCTCATTTTTTTTTAATCAATTAATTAATTAAACAGACTTCCTTCTCTCTCTCTGATTATACAGATTCAGCTGTTGGAAATACTCTCAAATTGATTCATGAAAAATGCGAGAAAATCGCAGCACCGAGTCATGCTGATGACATATTGGTGGACACATCAATTGAAGAAAATTTAGAATCAATGAAAAATCAACAACATGAGAAGAATCATGAAACTTTTGAATCCAAATTGATTGAAAATTCACAGAGACGATCATCGTCATTATCTGAAGATAGCAGGCTCGTTAAAATTTCATTGCCAACGAATTCCATCAATTTGATTCAATCAAATGCACAGTTTTTGAATAAAAGTAGAAATTTTTTGAATTTCATCACTGAAAAATCGACAAATATTATGGAAAAAGCACTATTACCACAACACATTGCTATTCGTTATGGTAGTAATAATGATAAGAAAACCTTACAAGATGCTAAGAATGAATACGATTCATTGCAAAATATTTCAGAAAATGCATCAGAAATTCATACCAAGTCCGGCCTTTCAATTTCAAATGGTAACTAAATGCTGACAATTCAGTCAACTCAATTGATATTTTGTATATATTACTCATCTTCATTCTAAATCATTTTCTGAATCATTCAATTTTCAATGAAAATTAATTCTCTGAATCTTTATTCAACAGTATCAATGTGCGAATTGCAAACTGCTACTTCAATCAATGGCGAATCGAAACCAGAAACAGAACAATATTACCAACAATCATCATCATCATCATCCACAAATTCTGAAAATAATAATTTAAAAGTGATGACGATTGACAATTTTACAAGAATTAATAATGAAAAATTAATACTTATCGAGAGGATAAAGCAATTGGAGGAGAGTCGGAATGATTCAAGTGAAATTGAAAATAGAGAAAAAATTATTGAACGTTTGACTAATGAATTGAGAATGGCAGTTGCGATACAAGAAGAAATGAGAGCACATTGTTCGGCTGCTAATAAGGAGAGAGAGAGTATGGTGATGAAATATGCAGTTGGAGAAAAACAACTTATTGATACACAGAGGTAAATAACAATTTACAAATTTTTAATTTGTTGAAAGTATTTCTAAAATTAATATTACAGAAATCAGAGCAATGAAAAAGCCTTTTTTTGTTGTGTGTTAATTCAAGCAACTACAAATAAGATTCATAATAAATTTTCTATATAATTGGCTATTTCCATTTAATAATAGTTGCAAATGAAATGATAATAAATTCATCTTTTTTTCTTTTTTTCATTCTTCATTACAGAGCCAAAGACGCAGCTGAGAAGAAAGTTAAGGATGTAATAAGAGAGAATGAATTGTTGCAAAATAAATTGAAACAGGCTTTAGGTGAACGTACAAGAATTTGTGGAATATTAGATATCAAATGCAAAGATTTGTTGGAGGCTCAGAGGGAAGTTGAACGATTGAAGGAAGATGTGAGTGTCAAAGAAGTCAAGTTAAAATGGACCCAGACAAAATTAAAAACAGAGATTGAGCTACAAAAGGAGACACAGCAAAAGTTGGATAAAGCACTGGCAAAAATTAATGAAATGAAAGAAGAATGCGAACAGATACGTCGTGAATCTCAAGAAATAATACGTAATTTTCAACAATCAGAGGAAAATAAAGCATTTACACTTGATCACCAATTGAAAGAACAACAGGCCCGACTCATTCTCGAACGACACGTAACGGAAGACAAAGAAATTCTGAGATTGCAGCTGCAGAAAGAAGTAGAATCATTGAAGAATCGTCAACGAGCATTGATAGAAGAGAATAATACTCTGAGTTTGAAAATCCAAGATTTGGAAGAGGATAGATTGTCTTATGAAAGTAATTTGAGTAATCTCAAGTTTATTGCTGATGAAAAACAGAAAGAATTGATGGATTTGGCTGGTAAAGTTTCGCATTTAGAAACATTGAAACTCCAACTTATCCAGTGAGTATTATGCTGAAAACAATTAATTATTCTCCAACAATTCACAAAAAATAACTAATCAATAGAATTACATGATTTTCTACTCCACGGTGATGAAACATTTGTTGTTGCAGCAAATACATGAAAAACGATATTTTATTTTTAATACACCATGATTTTACTTACCATTTCCCCCCAAAATAACATCCATTCAATCCACAGATTATATGCAACACAGTTGGTGTATAATTTTTGCCTATTTTATTTTCAGCAAAGAACAATGTCTTGCATCGAATGAGGCTGAAGTTGAACGTCTACGTCTTGTCAATCAAGAATTACAAACAGATATGGATTGTTGCAGACAGAGAGAAGCACACATGTTAGAATTTACTCAAAAATTAACTGATAAAAATGTACGTATTCAGTCGGAATTCACGGCAATCGAATCTAAAGCAAATCAATTAGAAATTGAACAGGGTCCACTCAGAGAATTGGTAAATGAATTGGAATTAAAAGTTAAAATATTAGAAAAAAACTTGGCTAATGAAACGAGCAAAAGAATTGAAGAATGTGAAATATTGGCAAAACATTTGGCTGAAAAAACGCAATTTGCCCAAAATTTGTCTCAAAAACTTGAAGATAGTGAGGGTGAATATTCAGTACTTAAGAGAAAGTATCAGGCATCATTGAAAGAAATGACGCGTGAATTGCAGCAGTACCAGAAAAAACTTGAATCATATGAAGCATCATCACCAACTAGTAGTAGTAGTAGTAGTAGTAATAATAAATCACTTGTTCAAACTCCAAGAACATCTTCAAATACATCGTTGAATAATAATGGAGATACTTCAAATACTGTATCATCATCTGAAAATAGCACCAGCAACGGAGAATTTCCACTAGCTTATAATGAGCTAGATAAAAATTCATTGATTGATAGAATTTTGAAAATGCAAAGAATCAATGTTAAAAGAGCGGAGAAACTTGATTTTTTGGAAGAACATACGAGAGCTCTTGTTGCTGAATTACAGAAGAAAACTAAAATTATACAGAATTATATTTTTCATGGAAATTTTGATGCTATGGCAAGTAATGAACGTGATAGACACAAGGTAAACTGATCCAAGTAATTCATTCAATAAAAACGACTGATTGAATATAGAGAGAAAAAAAAACAATTATTTTGCGAATATCTTGGTCATTATAGATTATTTGACCAACAGAAATTGTTTGTGAAGAATTTAATCAATTTTACTATAGTACAAAGTGCTCTAGACCCCTTGCTAGAATTTCTCCAAACTCCTATTATACCTCTTTTCGCATATTTAAAGAATAATAATGTATTTAATGAAATTCTTTGATTCATGTTAAAATGATTCATTGTTCTATCAGTAATGAAATTAACTATGTTTTTCTCATGCCTTCTTAAGAATTTGAAGAGTAAAAGGAATGCTGTAAGTTGAGTTGACTCGAATTCTTCCATTAAGGAGACTGAAAATTATTTATATTCTAGATATACAATTAATCTGTTGTTTATTTTTATTTTTTTTCGAATTCGTTAGGCTGAATTAGCCAGACATGGTGGTATAATGGCATCTGTTTATAATCATCGAGTATCAGATGAAAATATGACATTGGAATTATCATTGGAGATAAATCAAAAGCTGCAGGCTGTACTCGAAGACGCATTGTTGAAAAATATCACTTTAAAGGTGAGAAAAAAATTGGCATTCACTTGTCTCTATTTCTATGATCTTCGTCGCTTAGAATTTTCGAAAAAAATTTTGAAATGAAGCTATAAATCAAGTCAACTCTTTTGTTTTTCAATGTTGAGTTCTACTGAATATCCTTAAGAATCAGCGAAAATAATCAAGACCAGATTTTTCAATGGATGAGGTATTCAAAACAGAGTTTCTTTATAAAAAGAAACGTAATTTCATCAGATTCCAAGATATTTCAAACAAACAAAAGTTGCGTTCCATCCCGTCTTTTCATCACTTGACTACAGAGTTTCGTCTTCTACTCTACTGAATTTGTCTCACCAGAGAAAAAGCTCCAATTTCTTCATTACGAAAATTAAAAAAAAAACTTTCAATGACGATTTAATTCGAAACTTTGTTGTTGTAACTTGTTTCTTATCTCTCTGGTCTTCCAGATTCTGTAGGAATATTCTATCATATTCTTCATAATAATACAAGAAAAATCTAAGAATTTCAAAATGATTTTCTTTAGTTTTTCGAAATGAACAAATTCGGCGGTAATAAAATCCCACAATGAAATTATTTGATATTTGGTATTGATACATGACTTTTGTGAAATATTTTGACATTCGTATGAGATGAAGCAGTATTTTTCATAATAAAAACTAGATGACTAGAGATAATGTCATTCTTCAATAATTTATTTATAAACTAATAAACGCAAGTAAAATGTGTTTCATTTTCAGGACAATATTGATACACTGGGTGAGGAAATAGCTCGACTAACAATGAAAAATCAACAATTACAAAAAACAATGAAATGACAAACCAAGAGGGAACAAGAAATATTAAATTGGAAAAAGTATTAAAAAACGATCAAGTTCCTACGAAAAGAAAATTGTGTCTTCGCCAGAATACACGTATAAGTATATATATATAAGAAAATATATATTTTCGATGAATTGTCGTTGTATATTATATTTATTTTTGATTTCTCCTTATTTTTCGTTCCATTAATGGGCCGGAAGAATGGTAGTAAAGTGGAAGACAACAAGAGCGTAATGAATCCGATGTCTTTGAAAATCACGTTAAATAGTGATTCAATGTTCTTCCACTTTACTTTTTTTTAAATAATATTATATTTTTGTGATTAATCAATGTCAGTGAATTTATACGTACTTACCCTGTGTAGAATGATTAATTTTTTTGGTGCACTTAATTACTTTTTTCATCTCCTTTATATTTATTATTTTAATATAAAACTGTCAATACATATAAAGATATATATGTATTAGGGGGACTATGTATATTGTACGTTACTATGAATTATACAGAATCAACCGTTTCGTCGTAAGGATGATACGAAGAAAGAGAAATAAATTTCATGTGAAACAATTAAACTTTTTCTTGTTATTATCGCATACAATTATTAACTCATAATTTTCGTGTATTTTTTTTTCGTCATACGCTCTCTCTTTCTCCCTAGAGATTGATTACAGAAGTTTGAGTTATTTTTTGCTCCTTCTTCCTGTTTTTATAATTTCCTTTTTTCTTCCTCATTTACATTATACATAATTACTTAGGACGGTAAAAGGCTTTAGTAGAAAAATGTAAATAAAAATTTTATACTCTAATATATATTTGCATAGTTTTCTCTCCTCTTTCTCTCTGTCTTGTTAAGCTAAAATTGTTTCTTGAAATTAATAAAAGAACAAAGCTGAAAGTTTTTCTTTAATGAGCTCGGTAAAAACTTTAATATCTAAATTTTTCTCAAGTGGCATTCAAGGCCACGCGATGTCTAATTACTTAATATTTTCTTCTGTTTACACACTCAATTATTACGGTTTTTTCCTTTGACAACATGTACAATAGTCGCATTACATCTATTACCTCTTTTTGCTTTCATTATTTATAATTTTTTTCTTTTTCATTTTTATCTGACCCGCGAAAGAAATGATTGGCATTCAAGAAAATGATTTTTCCTTGGATGAGAAATATCTTTTTTTTTCGTTTTGAAGATTATCATTTCTCAGCTTCATGCGGTGAGCATTGCATAATTAACACAATAATTATCTAATATTTTTTATCTAATGAAAAAATTCGGAATCCTACTCAATTATTTATGTACAATGCGTTTCAATGTTATACACACATATACTACAATCCTATAATTTCTCAAGTTTCTCGTTCAACTCTTTTTTTTTCTTCATTTTTTCAGCAGTTTTTTAGGTTCCACTCCCCTGAAACTTGCATCTATCGCATGCGGTGAGTTCCGGAAATCATTGAGAACAAAAATATTCAACGGCTTTTAATCTAATCAAAGTAATAAATTTTACATCTCGTTTTTTTTTTTCAACTGAATCATGCCGAGTATTCTCGCATTGGGTTTAACGATAAAGTGACGAGAATAGATCGATAATTAAGTTGAAATATCTTGGAATCCATCGAAGAATTCTCCTTTTCATGAGCTTCAGAATTTCTTATATCTGCTATAGATTAGATATCTCGAAGCTTCATAAAAGATGAAATAGGGTTTGATCATTATTATGGTTTGTAGCTCTGACTCTTCTTCAAATTCCACGAGATATGTCGAAAAAATCTTGTGGCAAAATGAAATAGAGATATACACTGTTAGAAAAAAAATGAAATTTTATAGGAAATTCGATGAAAATTTTAATCAATAAATGTGATACTGAATGTTTTTCAATGGGAAAATGCTTATATGAAATCTGTGAGTTTCCGGAGATATTCAGAGGAATCTATGAGTTTTAAGTAGAATTGAGACGAAAATTCTACAACTCACTTGAATTTTCAACTGAACATGAATATTCAGAATTAAAATAACATGAATTTTTCATTTTTTCGTGAATTTTTCCTATTTTTTCAAACTTTTGAAGAAATAATTGAGCTGAAATTTACAAATTTCATTGATATTTAAGCCTGAAATTATTTGAAAATTGATGATTTGTTCCTTTTTTTAATGACGTGATTATCTGAAATTTCAGTAGAGATATAACTTATTTAAAATTCAGACAGAAATTTTTAACAGTGGATATATATATAGGGGAAAGTGGGGTAAAATGGACCTGTTTGTTAGAATGATTTGGGATTTTTCAGACAATAGGCAGCTCTATGAAAAAAGTTGAAAAAATTATACAAAAATGAAGACATATTGGAGCATCTTCTCAAATTTTTTCAGATTTTTCCTTCGTGTCCTTAACATCGATAAAAAATCCTGAATTATGTTGTTGCAGAGGTCCATTTTACCCCATTCTCCCCTATATATCATTTCGTCATTTCTCGCCGGTCCTTAATGAAAAAAGGAAAAACAAATGATAAATTTGGAAGAGGGAAGAACGAGAGATCGCAGAATTCAAAATCATTATCGATTTGAACATTCATTGAACAATAGAATTGTCTTTTAATATTTTCAAGCTAAATTTTCATTCCCTCCGAGCTTCAGTATAATTTCCACTCCATTCTGCCAACATTTCCTCTAAATGCAAAAAACATTCTCCTCTCTTGCTACTCTTGAAAATTACAGTCGATAAAACAAATGATTAGTGGCAGAAAAATTGAAATCTATCCCTTCAAATCATATATTTATAAAGCACAAAAAAAGATACAAAATTCCAATATCCAAAACATTATGGCCCTCGAAAATAATGCGCAAACTCCAAGGATTATTATATATATATATAACGGTTAAATGCGCGAGAATTGATTTTAGCTCAGACCCCTTTTCTCCCTCCCTCTGTCTCTCTCTCTCTCTCTACATCCACAGACGCCAACTAATGGCTATAGCAAATCGAGGCCGTGAATCCCGGTGGTGGCCTAGGCAAGCTTTTCCATAAGGGGTATGAGAGACTAAGCTTAAAGAGGATCTATCCTCAAGGATTGGCCATTCCATTTTCCCCCACAACTTTTCGGCTCTCTCTATCTCTCGCCCCCAACAATACAAGATAAATGCACCCGCAAGTAAACGACTTACAGTGGATAAATTCTATGAGGTATCAGCAACAGCAGCAGCAGCCGCCACGCAAATCGTGTAATTCGAAGGATATGGACATATCGTTTAAAGTGGCATATCCATACTGAATGCTCTCCGTCTCTTTCAATTTCGTAAATGTTTGAATTTCTTTTTTTTTTTTTTTCGTTTTTTTTTCATGTATATAATTTCTCTTTCTTGTTGATTTTCTTCCAGCCCGCCATGATTTTTCCTCTTTCATTTGCCGAACATGCACTTATTATTCCATGTTTTTTCGCATTTCTTAAAGGAAAAGCTTCGCGACATTCGCTTTCCAATAATATATATAACGGCCAAAAAATATTTAATGAGCATTAAAAATCTTTGGTTTTTTTTTTTTTTTGTTAATAATATCTTTCCAATATATCTTCTAAATTTTCGTTTTGTGATTTATTTTTTTTTTTCTTCTAAATGAAAAATTGTGTAGTAGCGGGGCACAGAACACAGGTCAAGTCTCTTTTTTCCTGTTATTCCGTATTTTTGAAGAACACTCTGGAAAATAAGCGAAATAGCCCAATTTCACTTTAATCTCTTTTTGTAGAGAATTTCAAGAGCTACAAAATAAGTTATTCTCAAAATTTTTCCATTTCGCCTAGCTAACCAAACATATCCTCTCTAAGTGAAGGGTAGCGAGAAAAGTAGACTTGACCTCATTTTACCCCTTCACCACCGCCACTTGATTTCTTAATCTGCAGTAAATTGAAAAATGAAAGAATTTTCATATTTTTTCTTCCATTACGGATTTCCATAGAATACCTCAGAAAAACTGTGGGAGATGAAATGTTTTTCTTTCATCTTTCAATTTTTGTGTAGCTCTGTCTATAACTTCAGAGCTTCTACAAAATTGTTACATCTCTCACACAGATTTTATAATAAAATTCTTCACGAGATGATAGTATCGTTTTCCATGTTTCACTTTATAGTAATGGTTCTTTATGTTGAATGTGGCTTGTTTGATTAATGAAATTAAAGAAATAAAACCGTTAAAAATAACTTTTACACTATTGAAGTATTGGAAAAAGAAGACAATGAATAATCACCAAAGGAATAAATAATTGTGAATTATTTTTTTGGAAAATAATATGGTACTTAGCCATTTTATATTATGATAATTGTTTGACATCTTTATGGTCGTTCACGTCTGTGCAAACAACTCTGCATCGGTATAGAAATTGTGGTGTTAATCAATTACCTATATTTTCCATTTCAATTGCAAAAATTGGAAAGAAAAGAAAAAAAAGACAGAAAAATAATTTTTTTTTCAATAACACACTGAACAACAGGAATGATTTCCATTTTTTCAATGAAAAAATTTATCAATAAATACAACTACATTTTTTCCCTACACGGAAAGAAATTCTCATCAAAAAGTACCGAACTTTCCCATCAAACGCGGGACATTTCACAGGTGCACAAAAAAATGATAAGAATCGATGAAAAACTAATAAGCACAGATAGAAAATTCATGAATTCACGCGAAATTTTGACGAACATGGTTCGGTAATTTTTGACGCGCTAACAGCGCCATTTTTAATGTACAGATGTGACTTTTCGATGAACTCCTGTGAAAAATTACCACCTAATACTTCAATATTTTGTATACATTACGGAATGTCCCACGATTACAGAACGTTCATTAATTTTTAGCAAGACCTTTCGGTACTTTTTACTGAAAATTTCTTTCCGTGTATACACATTCCTCTTTTTTTTTTCGTCTTCCATTAATCATTCTACTATAATATGATGATATCTTATCATTATAACATGATAATCGGATAAATGACGCGAATGATGATCAATTATATAGATCCATTAATTAACAACAAAATTACGAGAAAAACAAGGTAATAGGAGAACGTAATTAGATATTCTACAGAATTCTTCACAATGAAATAAAATCGAATGTATTTATCGCATAACATCTAACGAAGAATTATTATGTCGAGAAAACAAAATAGCAGTTGCAATTCACAAAATAATATTATTTGAATGAATCTTACTAGTTGAAAAATAAGAAAATAATGATGAACATAGAAATCCCTAAACAGCAGCAGCAACGGTGGATGTTATGAGCATAAAAATTAAACTTAAATAAATAACAATTAAAATACAAAGTGTGTAAATGAAAAGGAAATTGTGAAAATAATTAATGGTCGCTTTTACTATAAAATTGTTTGATCTAGGAAGTTTTATTTTAACAATTCAGTCCATGCCATTTCTGCATTTGTTAAAATAAAAGCACCATCTCCAAACAGAAACCAATCTTTATTTTTTTTTTTTCAAAACGTATATATTTTTCATTCGGATCTATAATTTTTTTTTCTCTTTTCACGAATCTCTGACTGTAAGATACTGCACTCTTCATCGTGAACTTTTGCAAGTCCCGTATATTTCATTGAATCATCTATTATAATTTTATCCCTCAAAAATGATTAAGGGGAAAACAAATTTATCAAAGAAAGAAAAACAATTCATTTAATTATTTTTATTCCATGGAACGAAGCATGTTATGATCGACCGAGTTATTTCATTCCTTAAGAAATTATGTTTTTTTTTTTTTCAATTGCACATTGTATTTAGAACAAAAAATATCTTCATTGTTCATTGATGATGATATCTCTGAATGAAAACCGAGATGAGAAAAGGTGTAATTAGATTGTGTGATGTAATTTTTACAATTCAACTGGAGGATGATTTTTTGGGTTTATGAAGCTCCAATACCTTATTCTCCCTTCCATCAACTCCAAAATAGGAAAATCAATGAGTGTAACATCGAAATGGTAATCTAGACATTGTGATTTTTATTAAAAATAGATTTTTTTTGTGAAATATCTCAAAATCCAACAGATATAGGAGTTTTTCAGTGAGAATTCTCTTCATAGGTTTCTCGAGATCCCTCCAAAAATCAACTCGGATATAAATATTTCCCATTTAACCTCTTCATCGCTCGTCTAAATCCAAGGTGATAAATGGAACTGGAAATTATTTAAAAGGGATAATCAATGTCTTGCAGTTAACACGAATCTTATCACAGTATCAACATTGCATATTTACTTGGCAGCCTGCCGAAATTAATGAGACACTAATTTCTCAATTAGAAGAAAAAAATTACCTATCTAATTCTAACATTCATTCATGTTTGTCAAGCTCATTTTCATCCAACACCAGCTGACCCCCCCCCCCCCCCCCCCGCTTCAACTTTAGCCCTTTTGGCAAATTCGAAACTTCCATAAATCTCGAATCTTTCATATAATTAGAAATATAATAAAATCGAAATGATAAAATTATAATGAAATGATATGTTTCATTTTTTAACAAATTCATCGTGTTTATCCATTTCTTCCTTTTCATCCAAACTCAAGAATTTGGACCCATGAAATACTTCAATACAGGCGTGCGACATAATCAATGTAATGGAATTCAGCATTTTTTTACTACTAATAAAATTGTTTTAAAAAAAAAAAAAAAAATCATTTACGTATATGGCATTTGTACCAATGGGTTTTCCGCTTATTCGTTGACTTATTTTTTTTATCGAATATATATTCCTTCATTTTCATTTTCCACTATCACTCATTTAATTCTCTTTTTACTATTTCATTGAGTTCTCAAAACAATGAAAATCTTCTTGTTAAATACTTTTTCTTGGTTTTCTCTCGGATTATATTAGTACAATGAAGAAGGAAACAGAGGAGAAAAATTCATTACTAAGTTGATGAAACAAGATATTTTGATTCATGTTTGATTACGCTTTTGTAACAATATCTCAATACCTCTAAATAGAGATATGATTTTTTTTTACAAGGTCCTATTTTGCAGCTCTTTTTGCGCTCTACAAAAAAGGGACTTCATCAAAAGTTCGCTATCTCGTGAAAATACCAAAATATCGTTAAAAGATAAACTCCAATCATCTGCTCACTCGTTTTCATGACTTCACCCCATTGAACTATGAGAATTAGACATCAAAATTGATCAGTTAATTTGAAACAATATTTAATCAATGACGTAGTCTGATAACAACCGGCCATCTTATTGAGTACAATTTTATACTGAATTCTCAATTAATGAACGATTCAACTGATTCATAATTTTTTCTGTACACTGGGACGAAAGTGAGCCTTTCGGCCCTCGCTGCGCTCGGGCGTAAGCTCACTTCTGTCCCAGTGTGCAGAAAAATAGTATACACACCTTGGACAGTAAATAAGAAAGCCTCAGAGGACATGATTGTTGACCTCGGCTTCGCCTCGGCCAACACAATTACATGTGCTCTGAGACATTTCTTACATTACTACCCTAGGCATGTAATATACTATTTATTTTATTCATGAAAGTTTGTGTTTTTTTTTTTTCACTTGCTGTACTCTGTTTCATTCTGTCTTCTTCATATCCTTAGCTGTTGGTTATAAAAAATACATTTTTTTTTGCTCGGAGATAGAGATACCCAGGAAACAAAAGTTTTCAACTTTCTCATGGTTTTTTTATAATTTCTCTTACTCAGAAACTTCAGTCGAAAGGTTTCTAGAATATTTAAAAATTAGATAAAACAATAACACGTAATGATAATAATATTGAGAATCATTGAAAGATGGCCGCGAGGTTTCATCATGTTGAAAGTTGGCAATATCCAGAAGCATTGAAAATTAATTAATAATTAAAAATTTATCCAAGTTCTTGAATCTTTAAATTGATCTAATATCTTTCATTTTTTACTCATATGATAAAATTAATTTTCTTCATGAAAAACAACAAAATTGCGTGTGAGCAAGAAAAAAAAGTTCTACCCACGTAAACGATTTCATTATATAAACTAAATACTATAATTGTTTATTATTCTTTTTTTGTCTTTCGTTTAATTATATGCAATTTATGTACACTGACTCGGACAATTTTAACAACATTAAGTTTGAGACAATATTCAATAATTTCATAATAAATTCAATAAAAATTTAATGAAAATTAACCAATTAAAAAATATTATTAATAATAATTGATAATGATCGACTACACACACACACACACACAATATAGTTAAGCACGCAAATATTCTGCATATAAACGAACTTTTAATTACAAATAATCCTAATGTTTAATCCCATTCTTTATTTTCAATGAAACCGAGTCGGGTTATTTCATTGCATGAATAAAAAAATTATAATAATAAGGAACGAGTCAAGAGCCAACCCAATCTATACAATTGATTCAACAATTTTATTATACAAAAATTGGCCTGTTGTAATTGTTATGCAATGGATTTTTTTTCTCTTTTCTCCGGTTTTTCATTTATCTTTCTCTCATTTAATATTCTTGTTTGTTTTCATTGAGATTTTCTCGACTTACGAAATTTTCACAAACCAGTAGTAGTAGTAGTGTAGCAACAAGTAATTATGTATTACGACGCGACAACAACGTTAAGGTACTACTACCTCGACCTCGATTGGTTAGTCACTTGCTGTACCACTGTTACTAAAGTATTCTCCAGCATCACCACGGCAAATTGGACAGGTTCGATTTGACTGCAATTTATAAAAAAAAAATACATATGTTTGATAAATTCCCCTCGTTCTTGCAAGCTGTGTGATTATGTAAGGTGAATATTTTAAAAAAAATAGATTTTGGATTTTCCGGGAGCCGCCTCCTTTGTAAAAACTTATAAAACTAGAAAAGTGGTTCTTCGATGGAAAATTTTCATAAATTCACTACTTCAAATTGATGAATCAATATCTAAAGCAAGTGAATTCATATAAATTTGTCAAGATTACCAGTTTAAATTTTGCACAACATTTTTTTTTTTTTTTTTTGAATAATCACATATATTGATGAATTTCCCTTATTAAACTCGAGCTCAATGTGAATAATACTGATGAGTTTCTGAATTCCCAGGAATCCGAATCAGTTTTACGTTGCATCCAGAGAGTTGAATGTTTTCATAAATTTTTTTCGTTATACAAATATTCATCAACTTTCATAACTTTTTCTAATCTCTAAAGTTTGCACATTCCCCTAAATTTTAAATATTTCCATGAATCTTGAAATTCATGCTTACAAAATTATTGTTACTCATCATGGCCCAAGTCCACAAAAAAAAAATAGTCGAAAATAGAAAAAAAATTGTATTTCTCACCTTAAGCCATTTGTCAATGCACTTGGCATGAAACTCATGTGAACAAGGTAAAACTCTCAATGACTGGGGTGCCTCAAAGTCGCACATGCAAACAACACAATTTGTTTGATCACCCTGATGTGTTTCAGCATTGAATTTGTACGATGGTAATTGTTCAACTTCAGCTCGAGTAAGGCCTCTCGGTTTCGCTTCACCAAGTCTCTCAGCTAGGGATAGTAGTGCCTCGTAATTTTCAGTTTCAGCTGATTCTGGTGATGATAACTCTGTTTGACTGTATGGTGACAGTGGTGGATTGCTAAACATGGCTCTAGAACAATTGAAAGAAAAAAGAATTATTTTCAAAATAATGTTATTTTATAGCTCTAATTAGCCAAAAAAATCAAGTCTATTTGAGCGAGGCTGCTGTTGTTGTTGTTGAAGGTGGTATAAACTTGTGTCAATGTTGTTTATAGTATCAATGAAAATTAAATTGAATTCCCAAAAATTTTGTTCCAACTAAAATTTCGGCATCTCTCAACTACATATTACGACATATTTCATGGCCAATTATTTTCGAACCAACTGATTCATTCTGTTTAATCACTCCAGTGAAAAAAAAAAAGATCACTAATCAAATTGAAACTCACAGAAAATGAAGAAGTAGTCCTGAGTAACCAGTAGGGGGTATTGGAGGTGTTCCTCGCCATCTTGTTGTTCTTTGTCTTCGTGCA
This sequence comes from Aleiodes alternator, assembly GCA_963921955.1. NCBI lineage: Eukaryota > Metazoa > Arthropoda > Insecta > Hymenoptera > Braconidae > Aleiodes > Aleiodes alternator. The sequence goes on along the minus strand of OY998115.1, from coordinate 7,157,850 downwards.
TTTGAAGCAGCTCTTCGTGACCGTGATTGCAGCATCTCCAATTGATTGCTACGGGTCTCAGGTAAGAATATTGGAGGTGGTGTCGTGACTTGAGCGAGTGCTGGAGGCGAGTATGAGTGAGGTAGAGCCATCGGCGGTGGACCACCATTAGCCACTCGATGGTGTAAATGATTCTCAATCAACTCCAAATCAACTTCCCTCTGAGAAAGAATGAAACATACGTGAAAATTAACCTAAGTCGTTTCGAAAATTTCTCCGAATAAATTAGTCTTTTTTCTTTGATACAGACAGGGTCTCTCTCTCTCTCTCTATATATATATATCTGTTGAAACATCCATTTTAGAGCTATCTGGAAAAAAAGTTTCTCAGCCCAATTTCCAGTTGAATATTTTTTTTTTCAGAAGCAATCGGGACTTGACCCAACTCTCAAATAACGTTTGACAACTATTTGTTTCCTTAATATTCTTTTCCTCTCGACTCGACAGTTTCAATTTACATGATATACATATCTCTGGCTCTCATTATGACAGTAGAGCAAGTTCAACTAAATTGAAACTCAAATCCATTTCCCTATCATTCGATTTTTTAAAATTTAGTTTCTTATGAAAATTAAAAGCGGCAGTATTAGCCATTTGTGTTCGAGAATCAGTTTTTATTCACCATTCCACATTATTTTGAAAATGAAAAGCAGAAAGGTTTGCAAAAAAACTAAAAGTTGATAAAAAATATATCAAAAAAAAATCTAAAAAATTAAATTCCACATCAATTTCCATCGATATGCGTTCTTTCTCGTTTGATAAAATTCTCTATTTCATTTTTAAAAAAACTAGTTTTCTGATGAATAATAAAAAATCTGTTTAGTTTTGAATAAAAGTAGTTGGCTAATTTTTTGTTAATATTCTGAAATTCAAGCAACATGGAAATGTTTTCATGAGAACTCCTTTATGCTGGTAGATCAAAAGAAAGCTCACAAAAGATATCCTTTATAAAAAGGAATAAGAACGCAAACAATCGATATATCGAAAGTTGTCACGATTAAAGTGAAGTCCTCATTCCTCATTGGTCAGTTGAATTGTGAGTAGTATAGTACGCGTAATATACTATACTAAAAATACCTAACGGGCGCGCTGGAATATGGAATCAGGAAATTTTTTTTCCAGTTTTCCGCGACGATCTCAGTGAATAAGCGAGATAGAGCGAAATAGACATTAATATGGAGTCAGGAAAAAGTTTATTCAGTTTTTCACGATTATCTCGGTGAATAAGCGAGATAGAGCGAAATAGACATTAATATGGAATCAGGAAAAATTTGCTTCAGTTTTTCGCGATTTTCTCGGTAAATAAGCGAGATAGAGCAAAATGAACGTTAATATGGAATCAGACAGGAGTTTGTACAGTTTTTTGCGATTATCTCTGTGAATAAGCGAGATAGAACGAAATGGACATCTATATGGGATCAGTAAAAATGACAATGTCTGCTCTATCGAATTCTCAGAACCGTTGGCGATACTGTTGTGGAATTTTGCAGGCTACTTCCTGACGACCTAGGCAGTGTCACTGTAAAATTTCATCAGGAAATACGCCATAGAAAAAAAGTTATGAAGATTCGAAAATCGGGATTTTCATGATGGCTGATTTCCTTCGAATATTCCTTCATCCTCATTTTTCACCCATTTCCCGAGGGAATACGGGGTTTTCCTTGAAATTTCGCAAAGAATTGAGTGAAACACACGATGATGGGGGATCCTGAAGGGCCAAAAGCCGCAACGATTCGGGATATACAGTATCCGCGGAATTTTTTCAGTTTTTCTCGATTATATCGGTAAATAAGCGAGATACAGCGAAATAGACATTAATATGGAGTCAGAAAAGAAAAATTCTAGTTTTTCGCGATTATCTCGGTAAATAAGCGAGATAAAGCGAAATGGACGTTGATATGGGATCAGTAAAACGTCAATGTCTGCTCTATCGAATTCACTGAACCATTCGCGATACTGTTGTGGATTTTTGCAGGCTACTTCCTGACGACCTAGGCAGTGTCACTGTGAAATTTCATCAGGAAATACGCCACAGAAAAAAAGTTATGAAGATTTGAAAATCGGGATTTTTATGATGGCTGATTTCCTTCGAATATTCCTTCATCCTCATTTTTCACCCATTTCCCGAGGGAATACGAGGTTTTCCTTGAAATTTCGCAAAGAATTGAGTGAAACGCACGATGATGGGGGATCCTGAAGGGCCAAAAGCCGCAACGATTCGGGATATCCAGTGTTTGCGGAATTTTCAGGCCAAACCCAGAGGCAATGGCCTTTGCTCTATGAAAATGACCATTTCCGCTCTATCGAATCTTTAGAATCGTTTGCGATACTGTTATGAAATTTTGCAAGCTCTTTCAGGATGACATAGGCAGTGTCACTGTAGAATTTCATCAGAAAATACGCCACAGAAAAAAAGTTATGAAGATTCGAAAATCGGGATTTTCATGATGGCTGATTTCCTTCGAATATTCCTTCCTCCTCATTTTTCACCCATTTCCGGAGGGAATACGGGGTTTTCCTTGAAATTTCGCAAAGAATTGAGTGAAACGCACGATGATGGGGGATCCTGAAGGGCTAAAAGCCGCAACGATTCGGGATATCCAGTATCCGCGGAATTTTTTCAGTTTTTCTCGATTATCTCGGTAAATAAGCGAAATAGACATTAATATGGAGTCAGGAAAAAAAAATTCCAATTTTTCGCGATTATCTCGGTAAATAAGCGAGATAGAGCGAAATAGGCACTAATGTGGGATCAGGAAAGAAGTATTTTCAGTTTTTCGCGATTATCTCGTTAAATAAGCGAGATAGAGTGAAATGGACGTTAATATGGGATCAGTAAAAAGGTCACTGTCTGCCCTATCGAATTCGCAGAACCATTCGCGATACTGTTGTGGAATTTTGCAGGCTACTTCCTGACGACCTAGGCAGCGTCACTGTAAAATTTCATCAAGGAATACGCCACAGAAAAAAAGTTATAAAGATTCGAAAATCGGGATTTTCATGATGGCTGATTTCTTTCGAATATTCCTTCATCCTCATTTTTCACCCATTTCCCGAGGGAATACGGGGTTTCCCTTGAAATTTCGCAAAGAATTGAGTGAAACACACGATGATGGGGGATCCTGAAGGGCCAAAAGCCACAACGATTCGGGATATCCAGTATCTGCGGAATTTTTCCAGTTTTTCTCGATTATCTCGGTAAATAAGCGAGATAGAGCGAAATGGACATTAATATGGAGTCAGGAAAAAGTTTTCTCAGTTTTTCGCGATTATTCTTCATAAAAAAGAAACAAGACCGCAAACAATCGATGTATCAAAAGTTGTCACGAATAAAGTGAAGTCTTCTTCCTCATTGGTCAGTTAAATTATGAGTAGTATAGTACGCGTAATATACTATACTAAAGATACCTAACGGGCGCGCTGTAGCGCGCCATCGGTCTCGTTCCCAAAAAAAATCGTTGATATCTTTATTTAATTCGAAAGCATCTTTGAAAAAAAACTATCCACAGTTTATCATCATCTTCGTTTTTTATTTGTTAATTACCTGTTGTGATAATTGATGATGTGCCGAGTAATGAGTAGTATGGACGGGTGGTGGTGGTGGTGGTGGCGGATGCGGATGTAAAGCGGCCACAGGGCCACCGGATGGCGTTGGGTAACCCCTTGGAGCAGCTCCAATCAAACTGTGACCTGGGTGGCCTGTGGAATAGTGCCCATGATGATGATGATGATGATGATGGTGTGGAACCTGTAAACACAAAAACGGGACAACATTTTATATTACTTCTTCTTCAGATAATTTGAAATAAGAGAACACTCGATTTTGTTGTATTGAGTTTCTTCGCTAAAAAAAGAATGAAGGCTTTGCCAAAAAGATAACTATAAAAATCCATCTATTCTTCCCTATTTAGTTTCCACGATATTTTTGCAGTAAAATTATTCTAAAGTAAAATTCAATAGTCAAGAGTCGTCAAAGCCTTAGAGTCGATTCACCCCTAATTCTCCCTCGCGCAGCTCTTGCATTTTTCTATGAAAAAGAAAATGTTGGATGGAAATCACACCGACCCACTAAGTTTCCGAGATATTCTTTAGAAATTAAAGAATTATGAGAAAATAAACCTATACTTTGTTACACTTTTTGCTATTGAATTGACTCATCTCTTCCTTTTAATTCCTTAATCAAGTTTATTTTAATTTGCAGATAATAATTGGCCTGTGTGAATGTGCAACTCCTCCATCCAAATTAATAAACTCAAATTATTTTCCTTCAATTACGAATTTTATTTAAAAAAAAAAAAAAAAAAAAACCCTTTGCAAATACCCTTGGCTTATATTCCATTGAAATTTCTCTACAATAAAACTCTCCACCAGATAAAATCGAGATAGAAAAGAAAATTTTCATCGCAGGAAATTGACTGAAAGCAGCAAAAATGAATCTACCCAATGGAAGAAAATTTACGTGATAATTTTTTATTTTTTCTAGCATATAGAATTTCCTATCGCTTTTTTGAAGAATATGTCGGAAATTAAGCCAGGTTTTGCCTAAATTTAATTTTCATAGGAAGAAAAAATTGATTGACCCCCTGTTCTATCTCTTTGCTAATGAAATGCTTTTTTCATCGGGGAAAAAAAATAAATAATTCAGCCCAAATCCAGCATTCTTATTTTGATGAGAATGAACAGGATAATGTAGTTACCTGACATGAATGGGCAAAGGCATGTGCTCCAGTTGGTGCATAGATACCATGAAGTTGACACGGAATTCTATATCCAGTTGCTTGTGGATGCCATATTGGTTCACCACTAACAGTAACCCCAAGACTCGATACACCAACTTGTCCAACTTCGACGACAACTGGACCATTAGTACCCTGATTAGGGTGATGTCCAGTACCAACTTGATGATGTGGATGACTCTGATGAGCATTATGGATATTATGATGTGCACTGTGTATATTATGATGGCCATTGTGTAAACTGTGATGTGAATTATGGATAGTGTGATGTGAACCATGTATACCATGGTGTGAATTGTGAATTGTTGGATGAGAATTGTGCATTCCTGGGATGAATGGATAGGATAGGGCAAATGAATCAGAATAACGTGGATAACGATTTCGTATTGGTGGACTGCCCCTTGTACTCATATGATTACGGGGCGATCTACGCTGTGGTGCTGGTGGTAATTCCCATGGTCCTGAGTTTGTATGAAGTGGTGGAGTTGGAGCTGATGGTGCTGCTTCTTGTACATCTAGTCCTGGTACAGCACCATTTCGTGATATTCTACGACGTTTTCTCGATGGCGATTCACTCTGAAATCATTTTTGAATTACTCAACTCAACTCCTTAACTCCTCAACAAGAGAATGTATCGAGACCAATTTTCATCTTCTCAGTGCCACAATAAAATTCAAAGAATGCATGAATAGAATCAATTTCAATTTAATATCAGTTTTCATGGAAAATATTTCGGAAACTCTGTGATAAATGGAGGAATTTTTGTTAGAATTTTTATTTATGGAGAAAAATTTGAAGTATAGTCAAAAGGTAATCATGGCAAAGATTGGAATTCTCCATCTCTTCTATAGATTCTGCGAATTTTGAAGCTAAAATGATCGCCAAGCAGAACAAACTTTGAAATGAAACATTTATATGGCTATTTTCATGTGATACATAATGTCATAACACTTAAACTTTCATTCCAAGTGAGAAATTACAAAGCCCATGGTTTTGAGATTTTAAACAATGAAATTCACTCGAAATGGATGCGAATATTGGAGATAGATTTTTTCCTGATTAATCCATTGGAAAGCTGAGGAAATTTCACATGGAAATTATATGTCAAAAGTTTTTTTTTTTTTTTTTTAATTTTTCGAAAATTCTATTCTTTGATCAAAATTTGAACGTAAAAACCCTTCGGTTTTTTAAAAGTTACAGATTTTCTGGAATATCACTGTGGTTCTATATTGGTCGTAGCGATTTGGGGTTGATTTTGCATGAAAGATGAACTCATTTCTCATCGATTGATGTGCGTCCAGAGAAAAAATTATCAATTTTGCAAGTATTTATAGGGCAAAAACGCATGTTTAGAAAATGGCCTCACTTTGCATTTGAGATCAACCCCAAGTCACTGCAAACAACAACAGGCAAACGGAGATGTCGCCGAAAAGTGAATTTTTGCGATTTTTAAAAGGGAAACCCTTCCAAAACTCGACCAAAAAAGTAAATTGTTCAAAAAATTGAGACCAAAAAATTTTAACACATATTTTCCGCCTGGAATTTCTTCCGCTTTTCAATGGAAATCATTAGAAAATTTAAATTCCAAACCGTTCGATTGGAGTGTCTATTTTACCCCACCTTACCTTATCACTTCATCAATCCTAATTTTCTGGTAAATACCAACGGAAAAATATAAAGCGATGTTAAAATCATAGAAATAAATGATTCATAACTTTTGAACAAATTTGTCAATCGCATTGAACGTTTGGAAGATTTCTACATTTTCTCTTACACACAAGGGACGACGGGAAATTTTTTCAATTTTTATAAATCTTAAACTACTCGGAGTATAAATTTCTAAAATTGGCAATTTCCAAAAAAAACTCTATTCTCATTCTCAGAATTGAATAAACTGGAACTACAGTATACTACCAGTGATATATCTTTGAATGAATCTCATAAATCTTTCAATAGTCTTAAAATCTTATTACATCATTAACTTTTCATTATATTCCGACGAAATATTTTTAGCATAAACAAATCCAAATTATTCATCGCCCTTCCCACGTAACATCCCTTAATTCCTCAATATGCTTCGATAATTCATGCATTCTTTTTGTATATGAAACTGCCGCTTTTGAAATGGAATAATTGTTTCCGTCCTTAAAATAGCTACAAAGTCAATAACAATTGAAACATTTAACAATGACAATTAATTAGAATCTATTAGTATTTTGTCCATTAATAAACACAGAAGCTCTGTAGTACCTTTCTTCCATCATCTTGACTAGGCTGTCTATAATAAGGTGGAGATGGTTGTATCTGGACTGGGCTCAGTGGTAATTGATTTGATGCTAAAAAGAACAAATAATTCATACAAATTCATTGAAATCGGCTACAATCAGTATTAAATATAGTAGAAACAATGAATTACTTTGTGAGGCTCTGCGATACTCCATGTCTACTGCATTAGCACCCAGTCCAGGACTGAGATTCATTAGAGGTCCTCTCATTGTATTTTCCTGTGTTATATAAAGAAATTATTGTTAGGATTACCTATCAATTTCGTTCTATTATTGAGGATATGTAGTCATTTTCGGCGAATCTGCTTTGTCAATACTCGAAAGATGCAATTTTTTTTTTTTTTATCAATAGGCAACATATAAATCTACCTTTTTGCTGTTTCCTTGGAATTATAAACATTACAGCTTTTGGACAATTAAATCACAAAAAAAATCACTATACACGAATGATGAAAGAAAAATTCGAGCTATACATATTAAGCGCTCTTTCATTTTATTCGTCAATAATTAACATTATGGGTAGACGAGTTGAAATGGTCATTTATGTGAACACGTCCTTCTATCGTTAAGATGAAAGCTCCAATATATCATTGACAGAGTAACAACTATTGACACCCTTTTTTGAAATTTATTGAACTGTAACATGTTTAACGTTCTATCAATAATAATAGATGCATCTCGATGAATAACTATGGTTTGAAAAATTAAAATGTTAATCACATGTCTTATAGTGTCAGAGTAAAACAAAAATTTTTTTAAATACTTCATGCTCTATGCGACTAAATATCCTCAATTTTTCAATATAATATATTGAATATTCCACAGACTTGTCCGCAAATGTTGATGCGCAGAGGTGGTGAATTCGCCTGTGGACCACTCTGTTCTTGTGAAAAATGTGATGAACCTAGTGACTGAGTTGTTACTTGGCCGCCGCCACCGCCACCACGGCTTTGTGGACTGTGTTGCTGTGAATTTGTTTTGTAACCCACACTTGGACCACCAACAACAGCACCGTGATAAACTTCTTTGCCAGCTGGACCCGAGGAAGTACCAACTCCTGGACAATCCCTGATTAAAAAGCACACCACAGGAAATGGAAAAAATGCAAATTAATAAATTATTTTTTTCTCTTTAGATTATCATAATGAAATGAAGCAAGCCAATCATCTTTTCACTTTTTCCATCATCTTTGATGGTATTAACCCCCTAGACTTGTGACCATGACCATGACCAAACATGACTCTCTGTGATCGATGGGGATGAGGGATTCCCCGCCATGTTCTTTTGGCTGCAACAGTGCCGAATCCTCTCTACACTGCCTGAGCGAGTTCAGCAGGTTTTCGGCAACGTCATTAGCGAAATTTTTGCTAGCTCTTAGAATTTATTTCATTTTCTTCATAAAATTTGCAGAATATGTAATTTAATAAAATTATATAATAGTTCGTTAAACACTTTAAACTTTGATGAAAGTCGAATTTTCCCAGAATTCAACCGCGATTGAACATAGAAAGAAATTTAAAACAGCAGACTGTCGAGAATCCCTCATAGTCTCTCCGGTCAGTCAGGGTTAACACGAGAAAGATGATTTGCGGATTTAGAATTTTTTTCTTGCTCTCAGTTTTCTATTATTTCAATTTCTCTCCTCTGATGAGAGGGAGTAGTAGAACTTTTGTGCTATTTCAAAAAAAGTAGGTATAGGAGAATTCTTCAAGGAAGCTTTTTCCTTTTAATTTATTGGATTTTCTCCGAAAAGAAAGATATATTTTCATAATAATAAATAAATATTTAAAAACTCTACAATTCAATTTCATATTCTGCTCCGAGTTTTTGTTTACTAAGTAAATATAAAAAGATGGAGAAGAAAAGTTACAACAAAAAATGTATTTCCTTCAATCTAAATAAATTCAATTAGACAATTTTTCATGTTAATACTTCAATCATTTTGAGATATTTGTGAGTGGAATTCTGAGATCGACTTCATCGTTCTCTATAAATAATTGACATGTGGAAATTATGGAGGAATTTTTCTTTGTTACTCCTCTTTTCTTCTTCTTCTAGACAAGAGTTCTCCCATACAAACACGCAATGAAGAATGATATCGTCATCTTAGAGTTGGAGGGGCTTAGATTCTATGCTCATCCATAGCACTCCATACCACTTCGTTTCTAAGGCAACGATATATTTCCAGAGAAAAAGAATAATTTAAAAAAAAACGAAAGTTTTTTGTCAAACAATTGATCTATTTGACCATTCTTTTTCAATCGATCTTCCCTTATCTGTTACTAATCAAAGATTAGTAATTAGTGCACATATTTCCTAATTTTGAAGGATTTCATGCAAAATAGTTATATGATAAGTATGAATTTATAACACAGGAGAGAAAAATGAAATAATTATGAGAACAGAGAGAAAAAAATAATTTGTTCATAATCATCACATGTTCAAACCACCACCCTCTGCCTTGAGAAACCAATGCAAATTCATGCTAATCGCTTTAGGTGAGTTATCAATAATCACTATCGTGACATTTTCTCCGAGTCACGTATCGAACGAGTTTAATGATAGAAACAAAAAAAAATGCATTGAAATCGATGAATTTTGAGAGGAAAAGCCAAAATTGTACATTCAGTGCGTCAATTAATTTCCCATTATAAAGCAAATAATTCCAAAAAAATAATATTAATTTCTAATGTGAAAATTCTTGTTACTCTTTATTCAGACGTATAACAAGCCACCACCACCACGTGCGTTAACTTGACTCAACATGACTATCGAACAATTTTTCTTTCACAAGAAAACAGAACCAAACATTTAACAACACTGTCTGAGAGATGTTACACTATAAATTAATAAGGGACAGGATTGTAAAAGAAAGAAAAAAAAATAGAAAAAGAGGATTATGAAATGGAGAAAAAATAGAAAATAAACTGCATGGAAAGAGCGACGAAGGGATATCTGTAATAATATTTAGTTTTCTCGATTGGGAAACAAAAAAAACCGTGAATTTTTTAAGTAATTAGTGTCATATATACAATAAAGCATAAAATGAACTTTATAATTTTCTAAGAATAAATCAAATCATTAGCAAATTGGCAAAACGAGATAATTCAATGATTGTTGTTAATTTCTTAGAAATATCTTGTGATCTGATAGTACACTGAGAAAAATAAAAGTTTATTGCAAGAAAATTTACTTCGTTTCACAAAATTTCGATATATACATCTATGAAAAGTTTTCTCACCACTAAATTTTTTTTCTCTCAGTGTAACAACGAAAAATTATCTCCACTTATTTCCAAGGTATATTAATAATAAAGAAAAACAAGGGAAAAAAACAATAACAATGTAAAAATTGGTTTATCTCGTTTTAGCTATTTCACTATTGAAAATGGTTAATGGGAAGGTAAAAGAGAGAGGGGAGTACCCATTGTGATAACGTGGCGAGGATCCCTGACGATAGGGGTAGTCCTTGTACTGCTGGTTAAGCTGGCCATGCTGTGTATGCTGACTGAGGGGATGCCAGCCATTACGGCTGTGGGTTGGAGCTGGACGAGTCATAGGCCCCGTTCCTGTACCACCACCACCACCGCCGCCGCCGCCAACGTTCCTATATCTGCCCTGCATACCCCGATGCTGATGATTACCCGGTCCGTTCATTTCTTCCTTCTTTTTTATTTACACAATCTATCTCTCGCTCTCTCTTTTATTCCCACTCCCCTGAGCTTCTCTCTCGTTATTTTTTCTTTTCCTTCTTATTCACGTCCACGCGATGCCTTTCCCCCTTTTTTTTTTCGTCGTATACACTTCCCACACTCTCGAGCCTCGGACACCACGGGGCTCTCTTGGTTGGCAACCCACAGGGCCAACACAGAAAGCCTCTCTCTCTTTCTCTCTGAGTCTGAATTTTTCGTCGAAAGTAGACTCTCTCCAAACCAAAGTCTCTTTGTTTATTTTTTATTTATTCATTCTTTTTTTCAAGACCTGATGATTTTTTCACTCAGCTGCCGAGGGCCAACCTGACGAATTATTCATAGTTTATTATCAAACGTATTTTTCAAATACATTCATTCTTTCTTTTATTATTATTATTAAAACTATACAATTTCCAATTGATTGGAAAAAAGACGCAAATGATATGATTTTTCCTCCCATTGCACTTAGACTATTAGATATGTTTAATTCCTTCGTCGCGCTTTCTCAATCCTCGCTCCCTTGTTCTGAGCGTCGAATTGATATAGTATGTGTAGTTTTTTCCTAAAATTTTTAGATTCTTTCCATGCGAGCACAAGAAATATTCGTTTCATGCAACTTATTAGGGTTATTATTGTTACTTGTAATTGAAATAATTCCACACATTTGATGCATTATCAGAAATTTAACTCTCAAACTAAAGGAAATAAGATAAATAATAATGCAATAAATTGAAGCTATACGAAAAGCATGGATATAAAGTGAAAAATTGCCAAATTTTACGAGGGGCCAGCGATGAGAACGTGATGCAGGTTATAATAATTCCCAAGAAAATTTTCATTCTGTAGGCTGAATGCCTCTTCTTCTTCTTCTCTATTCATAGCTCCCACGTGTCTGTTACCCGTGGTTTAGTTATTCGAGAGGGTCCTTCCTTTTTCATCATCATCATTTTCGAAAACCCGATTGAATAGTGGGGATGAGCTGTGCTTGCGTACGGCCCAAAAATCCAGGGAAACGATTAAAGTGGACCGGAATTCAGGGCCCCGTTGCTTTTGGCTTGGCGGCCATGGTACCCACACACATTCATCCGCTCCACCCTCTTTTTGTCTCTCTCTCTCTCTCTGTCTCTCTCTCTTTTTCTTTCTACCAGCCTCCATCACTTGATGCCCAGTGTGTGGCTCGAGCAGACTGGAGAAAACCAGTTTACCTTTAAACTTGATGGAAATAAATATAAATTTAAAAAACGCGATCGAAATATGTCCATAAAATTCATTATTTTTATTTCTATGCGGAAATTATTCTTTCGTAGAGTTCCAACTTTTAGTCATTTACGTTTCTTACACTGACAAAGAAGAATATATGTAGAGGCAAATGAATTTTTATATTATTGCTAATGAATTTGAGTAGATAACTATTATCTGGTAACTGGACTTTTATACTGTCTATGACATCACAACGCTGTAAATTCCTTGGGTGGGGAGTGGGCTTTAATTATTTCTTCTTCAACCAATTGCAAACTCTCTGCAACATTCTGACGTCACGAATGTGAAAAATGTTACAAGTTTCGTCGTTAAACGCTTTCATCGAATATAAAATTGAAAAATAAATGAATTTTTTTTTAAAGAAATTTTCATTTCTTTTCTTTGTTGGAGAAACATGCGGGTAAAATTTTCCCACACCCCAGTAATAATCCGCAGGTATATTTATGTCCCTAACGTTCGGGTAAAATCGTGAATAAACTGTTGGCTTTTGCCTCCTCCTCCTCCTCCTCCTCTTCCTCCGAAGGGCCCTTGGCTACATATAATGATGAAGGACTTGATAGACGTCCGGACAGTAACAATAGTCCCCAGTCCCTTTTCATTCTTGGGATCAGGTAGAAAAATAATTTTCTCCCCCCCCCCTCCCTAAGTTTTATATATATATATATATATATATATATATATATATATATATATATCGTTATACTATATTGAAAGCTAGGTTTTTCCCCGCATGCAGAAATTTGTATGAGTTTTCATAAGGAATTATCTTTAGTCAGTTGGATTTCATTCAAATAATTTTTTGTAATAAAAATAAAATTGAAATAATAGTGAATTTATTCATGATTTCGTATTAAACTTTCTGTATTGCGTTATCAGTGAAATCGTCTCGGTAAATTTCACGCTGAAAAACAACGGCTGCACGTAGGAGCTGTACTATTAGTTCTGTGGTTCTCTTCCAGCCAGGTCAAATCGTCTACCATGACTTGGAAAAAAAAATTCAAAAATAATCATAAAATCAAAACAACAGGGGGGGGGGAGGGGGCGAGGAGAAAAAACGTGCAAATGAAAGAAGAATGGGTGATTTTTCGTCTCGTTTTGAAGTAAAAACGTCTGTTTGTCATGTGGCGTAATGGAGAAAAAAGAAAAAAGAGGGAAAATAGGAGGGGCCAGCAAGTCTAAGGTACAGGCATAGGTATACCGTTTCTTTGATGAACAATTTTATATACCTATACATTTTCTACTGTGGACGACGATACATACTGGGGCCCCAGGTGGAGCATCGTCTGAACATACACCACCTGCCCTGACCCTCCTACCCACGCGGCCTTTGCCCGTACTCTCACAGCATACACCATAAGGCTTGCAGCTGATGCCTAACTTCTTTTACTTCTCTATACTCTATATATATGAATATAAAGATGCATGGAAAGCATTTTTTTTTTTTTTTAATGACTTCGAAAAAAACTTCCCTCGAGAAAATCCAACATACCAGACTATCAATTCTCTGAAAAATTTAATTCTTTCTCCCATTGGTCGAAAGGTTCTGAATATTTCTGTTAAAAAATTGCCATGAAGATGGGTAAACGGTTGAAGGAGGAAAAAAATCACGAGCTTATAAGGAACTTTTGAAAGAAAGGGAAAAATTCTAAGAAAAAAATTAAATAAAAATCCCGTCATAGGAACGGCATTTCCGGCATTATGTGTGTGTGTGCGTACAGACTTCCGAACATGCCACCACCGATTCATGTTTCTACAGTCTATATAGGCCGGATCGATTGTAACTAAACATTGCTATCAACGTATTGGTAAATATACATGTACACATACACGTATAATATATACATATATATATATATATATACATATATATTATATGTAAAACCAGCGTGACACCGAGAGATAATACATGCAAACAGTAGACTTTGTTTCATTTATTTAAAAAAATATCACGCATCATCTTCAAATTTTCTTTCTCCTCTATTTCTGAGAAATCGTTCAAAGCCTCTTTTATCGTCTCCAATAGTATTTTATTTGACCTAGTAATCGGGGCCGAAGCAGAGGCCCTTTCATCGCCTCTTATCATTTCCAATGTTGAAAAAAGTAACAAGACGCAGAATTAGATTTGGAAAATCATAAATGAAGAATTAGAAGAAAAAAATATTGAATGTAGAATCAAAGTCGACTCTCACTTTTCATACTACTAGTTGGTGGATTGTCTCGGAAAAAAAGAGAGATAGAGACAGAAGTTAGGAGAGACGGCCAAGTCATTCTTGTGTTGTTTCTCATGCTTGAAACGTTTCTCGTATCGCTTTTAGAAGGAACTTGAAAGCGCTCAGAGTTCATGTTATCGAGTTACTTTTTTTTTCTCTTTCTTTTTAAGACGATTTAAAAGATACGCAAGAAAAAAAAAAATAATTTAATTGACTTTTGGATTAAACTCGTCGCCTACCGTATGGGATAACACTCCCGCGTTGCCGTCATACCACGACGGATAGTGATGAATACAGTTTAAAGGGTCACACAAGATTATAACACAAGGAACTCAAATAAAAATAATGAAAAAAATCCGAGGCACAACGCGACACTAACACACCACCCACGCACTCATGCATGTATTTCTATTTCTCCCTCGCTCTCGTTTTTCTTTTCTCTCTCTCTCTCTATCTATCTACTTCACTCTCCTTCTTTCAAATTTTTATAATAACATGTGGACTGCGAGACACACGCGACAATCAAGTATTTTTTTGAATTCAATTCCACTTAATAATGTGAACAATCTAATAATCTCAGCTTAAATCGATTTCTTAAAAAAATTAATAATAAAAAAGGTACAGAAAAAAATGAGCCGTCGGGCCCCCGTGCGACCCAAGAGCACCGCACGATAGACTGAAGCAGACTGAAGCGAGCCACTATTCGCCCAGTTTTCGACTCACTACTCTGTATGTGTTTGAGAAGATACACACAAGCCGCACCACTGTGTGTATGAGCCGCCTAAAGTGGGAGATATTTCTTTCAGTGACGTACCTAGTTCTTCCAGTCGCCCCCTCGTTGCTAAATCATTCCTTTTTTATTCAATTTTTTTTTTTCAAATTCAAACTCTTCTGAATTTGGTGAAAAAAAAATAAAATTAAATGTGAATTATCCTTGCAAATAATGAAAACCACCTCGAGGTACAATTTACAATAAATTTTTGATTAGATATGTCAATCAATTTCCCCTGACATTCAAAATAAATTCTCCGCTTCTTTTTGTCAGTAAATATTTGAATTTTGTTTTTTCTATTTACATAATTATTGGTACATTTTTTTGTTTTTTTTCAACTTCAAAAGAAATTGCAGATCGCATCCATGAATCTCTCTGATAACTTCAGCAAAGTCTGATTTATTTGACAATGATCATTATCATTATTAGTTAATTTTCATTTTCAATAATCTTATAAAAATGAATTTAAATATGTCATAATGGAGTATATATTACTTTCCGCCAAACTAGGGGAATAATTTTGCATATTAACTTTATCGACTGTACGCGTCGGTAAAATAGATGAACTAAGTTTGATGATCCTAGAATTTTTTGGTACAACAAAGAGAAAACGATTAAAAAAAATGAAATAATAAACGAGAATTAGTGAACGCCATGAGTAGGATTTGATATTAAATTTCTTGAACGCACAATTTTCCATCAGGAAGCTAAACTATCAGTTCCTAAATCAATTCTTCACATTCAATGATTCATCACATGTATACCAGAGAGAGAAAAAATCTTTTGAGTCTTCATTCTCACGAAAATGTGTATTCTTGAATATTCCTTCAAAACTTCTCACATAGGGAAAGCTAGTTTATCTATTATTCACATAATACCCTGACTTGAAATTTACGTCATCCAAATCTTTAAGCTTGTGCACCATTCTAATTGTAAGCAGCCAACTAGAAAATTTCGATGAAAAAAAAAAATTGGAAAATCTCTTCATTCATTTAATTTCTCTTGAGATGCCCGGTTCCATTTTCCTCTTTTTTTGAATTCCGTTTCCATTGAAATTGTATTGTTTCGCACGTACGTGTACAAAAGGGGGATTCCATCGAGTATTGAGTCTCTGATTCGGTGGTGCATCCAATGGAGACGGCGGCGGTATCCCTTTATCAGTTGAAAAATTTGTGAGCCGTTGGGGGAGGAAATGCCGAGGGGATGCTCCATTCAACCAGAGGGGGCGTGCGATTAGGGTTCCCATGTGGTTATAACACCCGAGACACAACAGGAGCATATTTATAGTATATCACACACTGTTGATAATTTTTTTCCTCCCCGACACACATAAACAAAGATAAATTAGTATACCTAACTATAGCTGATTAGTTTATCTTTCATTCATTATTCTTGTAATCTAATATATATGAAAGAAAAATACATATAAAAATTTAGGGTACAGAGATAGGTGATACTCTTTCGAATTCTCCTTTTTTTCGAGAGTGGATTACAGAATCCACTCCAGAAGTGGAGAATTTCCAATTTGAGTAATGGAACAAATGATTATTTTTTGCCCGTGGGGCTGGAAAAATGCGTTTCTAACCTCATTTTGCTTGGTTTGAAACGCATACTATACGTAACATGGGTGGATAAAAGTTAATTTCGACAAAATTTTCTCACCCTCGCTTCGCTCGGGAGGAAAAACTTCGACGAAATTAACTTTTTTCCGCCCTAGGTGCGTAATGTACTATTGTGATTATTTTTTACAGAATTTCTGGGAAAAAATATTCAATTATCTCTCTACTTCACTTAGTTCTTTTTTTTTCTTCATTTCTTTTGATTCTTTGGCTGCTCTGCATGTGAAAACGAGAGGATAAACAACTGATAGTTTTAGAGCGGGTAATGTAACAATGAACACAAAAGCCAGGGGCGTATTTTGAAAGCGTGTGATAAGACATTGCTGAGCATACAGCGCATGCGTCCAACGAAGTGGGGGAGGTGTGGCCAAGGGCAATATATATATATATATATATATTATTCTCAAAGTTTTAAGTAAAAAAATTATAATTTTTCTCTTTATTAGATTGATTACTTTTTTTTCTATCTTTTGAGGTTAAGAAGTTTATCTTTATTTGTCCGTTGAATAAATTGAGACTTTCATGTCATTCCATACTATCGACAATCAGATAGAGAGGGCATACTCATCTATAACGTGCTTTCGTGAGACGCTACTGCGCACAAGTCCCTCACTTGATTCACTCTGGCATATTGACTGTTGTTGAATTATTATTATTTTTTTCTCTTTTCAATTTAATTTTAAAAACCTAACCATTGTTCAATTTAATAAAATTAAAATGACTTTAAATTCACTGGATAAAATTATTATAATATTGTCAGTATCTATTGAAGTTTATAAATGGGTAAAGAATATGGAAAAGTATGTATTATATGTCAATAAGAGATTACAAAGAAAAAAAAAATAATAAAAAAAGTGCTCGCACTTGGCTTTTTTTTTATTCAAATACATAATTTTACATTATTTTTGTATCAATAATTCTTTTTCTCCTGAACGAATGAATGGGGAAAGTGTTACAATTGAATTTTACGGCAATTCAAAATTAAAAAAAAAAAAGTTGGAAGAGTCGAAGCATCAAAGAAATACAGCACCAGGCGATAATTTAGGGATAATTTATACATTGTGATTAATTACAGCATTTTTATATATATAATTATTAATTCATTATAATCATTGTTTTCCTATTTTTTTTACAATTTCAGGATGAATAAATAGTATTTTTCTTATAAAAATTGCATGCGTATAGCTCATACATGAACAAACCCTCTTGAACGTATTGTACAATGTAAAAACTTCCAAAAATAATAGTATTTATAGAAAAAAAAAAAAAAAAAGACATGACAATGAATTTTCAATAAAACTAGTAAATTTTGCAATAAAGTTCAATGATCGAAGGAGTATATTTCATTTTTTGAAAACTATCGATACTTTTAGAGAGCAGTGTGAATAGCGGGATGGTAGAATAAAATGTCAAGGAAAAGTCTCCTATTTCTGAACTAAACTTCATTTTCCCACACTTTTCACAAATAATCTTAATGATTTCATTATTTATATAATTCAGTTGTGAAGTGGTAAAACAAGAAGTTGAAGAATTCAATGGTATTCATTAAAAATGTTTACTCATAAATTTTTTCAAAAGTTCAATACTGTAATTAATTTAATTCTATACAATTAATCGTTTTACCTCCAAACTACTGGCGTTTTATAATGGTCTCCACACAATACCCTAAAAATCTCATTCAACTTGATTACAGAAGATAAAGATACTTTCCAAAAATTTCAACTATTTTAAAAATGAAAAGATCAACAAAGATGATGTGATTGTAATACATTTGCCACATAACACAATGTGAATCTAGTAATTCATGTGAGTGAGAAGAATTATGATTTATTCCATATAACTTGAATTATGAATAATAGAAAATTGATGTATCTTCAAAAGAAATTTCAACTTTTATTGACCATCTTGGTTATTAGAGAAAAATTGATTTTTTTTTTTTTGAAAATCCATCAACTCCTGTCAACTTGCAGCAGAAAAAAGAATTCATTTAAGAAAAACGAGGAAAAGTAGAATAAATAAAAGCTTCGAAAAAATTGACAAAAGATGCGGAGATTAGAAGAGGGAGATAGATACGTAAGAAAGAAAATCTCAGTACAGTGCAGAAAATATTCTGATATGAATTAAAAAAAACAATAATGAAAAAATAAGGATTTTTTCAAATTTTTTGACGAAAGAATTTGCAAAGCCCAGCCACCAGTCATAAGAAAACTTGGGAGCACTATTCAGGATTTTATCTACCCAAGCGAGGATCGAGAAGCATTATCATTATAATTATTCCGTATTATTTATTTTTTTTTTACACCAAGAGGCAGTGAAAGTAACACGAGGACGAGAATTATTTAATTCTCATCAATCCACCAAAAACGTTGGAAAATTCGATAATTAATAATTAAATCAGAATTCATTAGAAGACATCGAAAAATATTTAATTCTCACAGTTGAACAAAAATTGAAAGGAAAAATGAAAATAATTTTTTGGGTAGGAAATGAATGCCTACTCGCCTACCTTTAATTCTTCTCACTTTTAAAATATTCAAAAATTTGAATAATATATTATTTTAACGGCACACACGCACTAAATTTTCCACCCAGTCTTCAATAATTCATGTTCTCTAACTTTTTATTGATAAAAAATCAATGAATTTCCGCATTGTCAATAAATAATTGTAAAGATAAAAACAATGTTGTTAAAATAAATGAAAAGAAGAAAAAAAAGGGAGACACACCAAGGATGTGCGCCCGGTTTTGTTGTTACGGTGATGGGCAGAGGCTCAGGGCACCACTCTTTGCTCCGAACGAATGAACACACACCATTGTAAGAAAACAGCAGCACCGTCCCTCGCCACGCACTCTCTCGCTTTTGCACTCTCTTTCACTCTACTGTCACGACCCCACCCATACCCCTCACCTCGTGTATATAGCCTTCTCTTTCTCTCTCTCTCCCTCCCTCCCCCCTTTATTTAAATCTCCTAACCCTAACACATTGACGTTACTTCGTGCGTCATGTTCATATTTCTGGGGAAAAAAATGTCAAATACTTATCGATGTTTATTTTTTTTAAATTAAAATAATCCCTTTCACAATTATAAGATTTTATCTCTTTTTCTTTTTTCTGGTACTCACTGAAATTCTAAAAGATATTAACAACAATTACGTCCATGTGATAATTAGTTCACAACCGGATAAATTACATATATTATACGATACACTTATATTTATTCCATCGATTCACATTCATTTTTTTTTAATTTATTATTTTCATTGTATATCAGTTTTTTTCTTTCGTAAATTCATGATGATGAATGAATAAAAAAAAAAAGGCATGAGAAAAACTTGAAAGAAACGGATGGTTAGTGGTTTTACAGTACCTCACTGTGAACAACCGTTCATTGGCAAGTCCGTTTCTCTGTTCTGTATTGTCGTTTCCTGGCGTCTCCTTGAAAAACCCCTTTGCCCCTCACCCAAAAATTCTCGCTCCCTCTCTTTCCCTCATACAATCACTAATTTTGCACGTTTCCAATTTAATTCTTGAGTTTTATTTTTTATTATATTATTCCATCAAATTTTTATTCAACATTAGTATGTAAACAATTGAAAATTTCAATTCATGTAATAAGAAATCTTCATTTGTGCGCATTGTTTTTCTCATGAAAACGAATACAAAATGAAAAAAAAATAACGAAGAAACGACAGATGAAAGAGAGAGACAGAGAGGGAGAAAGGAGAATACACAAGCGCTTCCACTCGAAAATACGGATGTTGGATGTACTTTTTCGAGGCACTATTCTCATACACACACACACACACACACACACACACACACACACATAGGCCAATGACAGAAAATGCTCGACCAATCAGGGACCGTTGGCCGTACGATCGTTATAAATAACACTGATTTCACTCTGTTAATTCAGTTATGTTTAAACAAAAAAAAATCATCTCATAATTGAGAAAAAAATAATTAATGAATTTTAAGAAACTTTATTTTTCAAAAGAAAATAAATTTTTAGAGTTATTTAGGGATTTTTGGAGTCAGCCGAAGCCATACGATGATTACCGAAAGTGAACAAAGCTTCCATTGGTTGACATCAGTCACGTGACCCAGTTGCGAGAATTTCATTGGTCATGCTCCCCTGGCGAGGTTAATAGAATGGGGGAGAGAGACAAAGTAATACCCCTCAGGTTGTTAAGTATCGTCACAAAGAGAGAAGCCACAGTGTTGGAAGGGAGATTTCGTAGACAAACAACACATCGGCACGATTAAAGTTTGAAAATAATAAAAATAATAGAAAAAAAATTTGAGTTTTTGAGCCTACTTGAGAATTGTTAGTAAATCAGTTTTGATTAGTGCATAATCATCTGTTTTATTATTATTATTTTTTGGAGTTGATAATTTTTCAATTTTTTTTTCTTTTGCAATTTTTTGGAAGAGCACAGAGAGAGCGAGAGAGCGTGCTTACGTATCATCAAAGTGTGTCGCTGTGTGATTTTTTTTTTTCTTCCGTGTGTGTGTGTGTGTGTGAATTTTTTCATTACCAAAGTAGTGAGGAGGTGAAAGAAACATATTGATTTCGAATTTAAATACATTCATCATTACAAATTACCAATTATAAAAAGTTCTGTGTATATATTGTATGATTCCTTGAGTATATTATTTTCAATAACAAAAACACCAACACAAGCCAACCCACGCGGGGGCCATCTTGTGTTGCCTTCCAGCTGGGGCAACTTGAATCTATTATACACGCAGGGCAAATTAATTTTCATTCCTCTTCTCGGACAATTTTATAACAAATAAAACAAACACTGTATAAGAACACAAAGCATAATAATTAATAAGGAATTTTCAAAACTCGAGGACAAGTGAATAATTGAATTATCAAATGTTACAAAGCCAATGGTCAATACGGCGGACACTGTACAATTGGATATATCATTTTAATCTGGAAATTGGAACACGGTAGTGTTACTTTTTATTATTATATGATATTAAAAAAATCTTACCATTTAGAGGTATTTCATGTATCGCCATTTTGTATTTCAATCAACATTCTCCCCACTACATTGCAAGCTTGGGTATATCATTATTATTATATTGGGTATAATCTTTAATCACTTTTGCATTTTCTGTTTATTTGTGTGAGGGAAATATCCCTACTACGACAGAGGCTTTCAGCGATTTGTTGCGCAGTTAGCTAAAACCATACCCACACATTTGAAACCGGAAGTGTGAGAGGCATACAAAAACAAGCATTCCTTGTTTTTTCATATTATTATTAATATTATTTTTTCTTTTCTTGTTATTGCATTTTTTTTATTATTGAGTGTGTTTGCCAACATCCTGGAAAGCACACACGGTTTTGCTACAAAAGGTAATTGTTTGGGGGAAATTAGTTTTTTCTTTTGTTATTCTCGAGAAATTCAATGAGGGCAAGAAACTTTATCTCAATTCACATGTGTTTCCTCACATATTCATTTGTATCTTGACTTTATTTGACAAACCAAAATAATCATAAATTTATTTGTAATATTCAGATCATTTATTGAGACGAAGTGGTGATGATGATGATGATGGAGATGGCTTCATTTTTATAATAATAACCCTCTCTGTAAATATTTTACTTGACAAACAAGGAAAGAAAGGTTACGAGCAAAATGTTTTCATCTCTTCCTTTCTCTCTCTCTCTCTTTCTCATATTTTAATATACTAAATTTTTCCAAATGTTTTGCAGAAGGTGATTTGGCGTAGATAGTGTACGAGAGATTGCAAGTAGACAAAAAAAATTGCATAAAAATGACGAATTCAGCTCCAAAAATGAACAACAGAGTGGAGAGACAGGGCTCACCAAATACCGGTGGTAAAAAGAATCGTGGTAGTGGTGGTACAATAAAATCATCTAGTTACTTCAATAGTACCAGTAAACAGGTAAAATATACACAAAATGGACGACAAAGTTGTAGTCCACAATTTACAACAACTAAAAATATATCACCATTGAGATACGATAGTCCACGTCATGGTAGTCCAACGAATACATATTTTGCTGGTGCTAAATGGTCTGAGCCACCATCACCAGCTAGTTTACCAAAACCACCAAGTCATTGGACAACACGTTTAATGAATAGTTGTCAAGCATCTGAGGCATGTCACAACATCTCAAATCATTTAAAAATGATATTAAATGTTCAGGCTTGATATCCAAAGATTAATACCGCCCGAGGACAGTATTTTTAGTCTTCAATGAGAAAAAAAAACTGTTCATTAGAAAAGCAGAAGAGCAGGAGGAAAAAAATGAAATTAAAAAAAAAAAGAAACAAACTAATAATTGGTGGCTAGGTTTTGGGAATTTATTAATTAGCACCATGAGCCTTCCATCAAAAGTGGACTGCGGGCATTCTTTATTGTCCAACTTTGCCACATTGAACATTAATTATATATAAACATATATTTTCTCTTAATTTTTTTTTCGCGTTTAATTAAAGAGGAATTGACAGTATATATGAATTAAAAATTGCGATATTCCGAGATATAATAAATGAATGAACATGAGAAACCGGTTTAAATTCGATGATGAGAAAGTGCTAGCGCTTTCGACGTCTTTGCGTAGTTTACTCACGCTCATCCCCTCTCTTTTTTTTTAATATATTTTTTTTGGTCGTATGTGTGCGATTGAAAAGCCAAGTGCACTGATAGAACATTCAAAAATTGCGAGAAAACTCGAGGGGAAAAAATTATATTCTTTTTCGGGGCTTAAAAGAGTTTATGAATCAATAATGCTGGATTTTTAATGAAAGAATTAAATTCTAATGAATTCAACTGGTGTTGATTTTTTCAAAATAATCTGGCATTAAAATAATCGTGTTTCGATATGTCAAACATTTATCGATTTGGAAGAGGAAGAAAAAACGAAAAAAAAGTAAATACTGTTGTAATGCCGTGTACAAAGTTGTAAACATATGTATTTAGGATATTATTATTATTAATTGTAAATGGAGTAATTAACACTCATACACGAACGTGTGTGGATTATATTCTGTTTATTACTGTTTCGGAAAACCTATAAAATTCAAGAATGAAATCATTGACGCCGTGAACTCATTATAAAAAGTAGCTTTTTTTTTTTTTCTCAAGAGTTTGTACAATTTCATGTAATTTCTGGATGATTCACAGGTTAGCAAAGAGGTGAAACTTAATATTAAAGTTAATTTTTTTCCAATTTCTCGAAATCTAAGGGGGAAAATGAAGTAAAGTTGAATCAAGTTTATTAAAGAACAATTTTTTTATCTCCATTAAATTTCAAGATGTTCCGAAAAAATAATTCTATGCTTGGAAAAAAATTAAAGAATAAAAAAAACATGAGGTTCATCACTCAGCTCCTGGAATCGTACTCCCTTTTTCAATTCAAAGATATTTTGCAAAATGACTTGCTTTGATTTGAATAAAAAATTTTTGGTGCAAAAATTACCAGTAAAATTTTGCGTTTGATCAGAATTATATTATCAGCTATAAGTTTACTATTACTTGATCATTTTTTCGTGATAATTAGAGGATACGTTTTTTCTTCTTTCTTTTTTTTTTGAATTACTCGATAGAAAAGAGAACAATTTCAAGATTTAAATGCTTTTGGCGAGAACCCTGTTATAACGTAGAGTGTAAAGATTTTAGAGAAGGAAAACGACATGTAGGGGAAGATGGGGTAAAATGGACACTCCAATTGAACGGTTTGAAATAGAAATTTTCAAATGATTCCATTGGAAAGCTGTGAAAATTTTAGCCGAAAAACATGTGTCAAATTTTTTTTCTCTCGAATGTTGGAAAAAGTGGACTTTTTTGGACAATTTTTACAGGGGTTTCCCTTTTGAAAATCGGAAGAATTCACTTTCTCGGTGATATCTTCGGTTCTGTTGGTCGTAGCGATCTATAGTTGATCTCAAATGAAAGGTGAGGTCACATTCGTCATCAATTTATTGTGTTTCATATTTTTTTCAACATTAATTTTTCAAATATTTATGGGTCATTCTTTGAAAATCAGTTTTTGCCCTATAAGTACTTGGAAAAATTGATATTTTTCTTTTTAAACCTCATAAATCGATGGAAAATGAGCTTACCTTTCATTTCAGATCAGCCCCAGGTCGCTACGATCAATAGAACCAAAGACATTCTCGAAAACCTGAAATTTTTCAAGAACAAAAGCGTTTTATCTTCAAATCTTGCGCAAAAAATAAAATATTTGAAAAAAATTTTAAAAACTTCTAACATATGATTTTCATGGGAAATTTCCCTATCTCTCGCATGGAATCATCAGAAGAAGCCTATCTCCAATATTTCCATCCATTTTGAGTAATATTCATAATTTTTGAAATACCAAAATCAACTCGTGTCCATTTTACCCCACCTTCTCCTATAGAAAGTCGAGCGCAGCTACGGTAACACAGAATCCCTGACGACTTGACATTTATCATGCTTTTTTTTTTCTTCAGTAATAACGATTGACTGAATTTTATGGGAAGAGACTGACAGATATGATGACATCGAAAACTTGATTTGTTTTCATCTCAATACAACGTTTATGCAATTTTTTCTCCAAATGTCTGATTTAATATTTACGTGAATTACGTGAAAATACGAAAAATATCAACGAATTCTTACTAAACAGATACGAAATTATTAAGGAAAATCAAAAAATTCAATAGCATATACGAATATATTTCATGATCTCCGACGATTTGTGCGTCTTATATTCTCAACTTTCTGTTTTGTTTATTATTATTATTATCATTAGTAATTTTAATATTATTATTGAAGGATAGAATTTAAGAAAGGCAATTGCAATGAGATATATCATACAAATTATTATTATCAAGAAGAAAAAAAACGTATTGTTTTATCTCTGTTTACATTTATTTGTGTGGCTATTGTCTTAGGTTTTCTAGAAGAAAATTAATATCCCAATATCAATATCTTACAATACAATTTGTATACATTTTTCATTCATGATCAATCTCACAACTTTTTAAATTTTGTTTTAATTCCAATAGATTTTCTCCCAATTAACACCAGCAGTAAAGTAAATTTTTTTTCTATATTTTTCCTCTGAATTCCTGGCGTGTTAATACAGTATCATATTAAATGGAACCAAAATACGAATTGAAGGGAAAAAATTATAGGAAATTCGTAATTGTGCAATCTATCATTTTTTTAAAATATCATTATTATCATTCGGTTTTATGAATCATTTGAATCAATAAAATCAAAGAATTTGAGTAAATATTAACTGATAAAAACATTATTGAACCGAATAATTGCAATGTAGAAAAGAGATAAAAAAATATGAAAAATCTTTAGTCCAAGAATGAGACTGATCGCGCCAAGACGTTTGCGTAATTGTTGTTGCTACGTATTATTAAAAATAAATATAATTATTTTTACGAATTTTCGTGTATTGTCTGATGACAATGAGTGTAAAAAACGCCACAAAATCGGTCTTGACGAAAAAAAAATTATAATTCACCAAAAATCAATTATATTTATTCGAAACAAAATTGGTCCCAGTGTATAATTGATGAATACGATGAGGAAAGAATTTAAGTACACAAAAAGTGCTAAATTAAAAAAGCAAGATGTAAGAAAAAATGTGTAAATAATTCGACGTAAATTTTAGCATTAATCTATAATGAATATTTTGTATATAAATTTATACAATGCGTAAGTTATGAGAAGTAACAATCATCATAACGACATTTAAGTGCTCATGAAAAGATTATAATAATTGAATCCATAAATATCGAAATGATAATGAGTATTTCAATAAATAAATCGTAATCGTGTGCACAAACAAGCAAAACGTCTTTGCAATGATAGAGAGAAAGTATTCACTGGAGAAATTTCTCATTTGAGTAATTCCGTGGAATTCTTGGATTCTCTAAGAATGTTAAATTTTCAATGAAGTACTCGAGGAAAAATGGACGGAAAATCTAATATATTTTTTCTTGGTCAATAAAATTGTTTTTTTTTTTTTTTTTAGTATTTCAAAACTATTGCACCAAAATAAATTATATTGCATTACTCCATTTCAGTCTATTCCATTCCTCAGTTCTCCAATGAAAATAATGATGATTCTGAAAATCCATGAATCTCCTTATCAAGGAGAATCAAGGAAAAAAATTCTCGCATTGCATATAATTAAGAGATAAATAATGTTCCGCTGAGGATGCTGCAAGAATAGCTTCCGAACCTCACTTTACTCGGTTTGAAACGCATTTTTCCGGTACCCTTGAGCAAAAAAATGCTATACGCACCATGGGAAGATAGAAAATAATCTCGACAAAATTGTATCGCCCTCGCTTCACTGAGGAGGAATATTTCATCGAAATTAGTTTTTTTCCGCCCTAGGTGAGTTAATGTACTCTTCGATGAAATCGGACTCGACAAATCGCGCGAAGAATGAATGGGTAAAGAAGAAAAGTGATTGAATGATCGAGTGGACCATTTGAATAAAATTTTTTCTACCGGAAAATTCAGAGAAAAAATAATTAATAACAAAGATTGTATTAGCTGTGATGAAACACAAATTATAGGTACTACTAATTTTAATTAAAAAAAAAAAAAAAAAAGAGAAATCATCAATCGGACAATTAATGTAACGTCGTAATCACTCTCCCAACCCACAATTAAATTAATCAGAATTAAGATGAATGGAAACGGCATAGGGGGATTTCATGACAAAAATCGTTTGAATTAATTGTATTTGTATTGGACGTTAATAATTTTACTCAACTCGGGATGTTTTTAGTATTTAAAATGAGACAAATTCCTAATGAGCATTCGCGCATACTTTTATCATAGAATGGCTTTTTCTTTTTCGATTTATAAACATTTTAATTTACGCAAAAAAAAAAAATAATAATAATAATAGTATAAAAAAGGTATTAATGAAAAGTCCCAGTTAAATGACAGCGGAAATTTGTGGGAAGTTATGAAATAACTGTGACATTGGGAATATTTCTTTCTTTTTTTTTCTAATGAATTAGGTGGTATTTTGTAAATAAATTTCTCTTTTTCACGACGAGAAGTTGAAAAATGTGATATCATAAACGTACAATTATTCTTTCTATCAGTGTCGGCAAAAAGAGTTATTAATTATTATTTATTAATAAAATGAATAGAAAAAGAATTAATTTCTCAAGACATTTGGAAATAAATAGCATAAAACGTTAATGTTTCATTTCAAAAAATCACTGAAGTGAGATGGCACGTCATTTCTTCTATTACATTTATATTGACCAACTTTTTTTTAAAATATAAAAAAATAATGTAGTAACTGGATCTAACTCGAACGTAATATGGGGTTCTCTCGCTCATTATTATAGAAATTGGAGAAATTATTTTTTTTTTTTTTTTAAATCGTCAAATTTAAAGAATTAACAAACTGATAATCTCGCCATAGAAAAAAAATCGTGTATGAGTGAATTAAGAATAAGAATCATAAGTTTATAAGAAGAGAAAAATTATTGAATTAAAAAAAAATCATGTGAGGCAGGAAAATAAGCAAGCAAATAGAACAACTGATGTTGCATTTTGTATTATCATTTGTCATTTTACCAAAATGAAGATAAACTGAAATAGCAATTTATGAAATAAATGGAAAGTAATATCAGTGGTCGATGAAATTGCAAAATTCTCGTTAGTACTTTATAAAAAAGCCACTTCTTTTATTCACATCACACAACATAAAAATTAAGAGAATAGATGAAAATCTCGAATTATGCAGCCACAGAAAAGCTCTCACTGAGGATTATTATAAATGAATAATGACAAAGAGAAAAATTAACAAAAAAAAACTAAGAAAAATAACACGAACGATGAATTCGTCGTCATTCAAATAAGCCTTAATTTTGAGTGTTGAGGTGCAAAATTTGAGAAGAGGGGGAAGACTTGCATGAATAAACCTGCGAAAAAAAAAACAATTATCGGACTTTTGTCCCTCAAAAGGGCTTAATTAATTATTTCTTTTGAGTCATTATATTTCATAAAATTTTGCTAATCACTATTTGAATTGAAAGAACAAAATTGTCATTTTAAATTGTGCAATGTCCGATTTGATTGTACGGCGAGTGATGTAAGAATGAAAAAAAGGAGAAAAAAATGAAAACAAAAAAAAAATAATAATATTATTGAAGAATAAATTACGAGAGCTTCCCTCTCGAAGATCAGTGCGTTTTTTTCGATCATTCAATGCTCAAACTGAATCAATGATAAAACACATATGAGACAAAAACAATGATAAATAAATGATGAACATGAAAAAATTTTAACAAATAAAATTTGTAATACAATGAATTAAAAAAAAACGATTTGAACGATCTTTTTAGAGACGCACGGTTCTTCGTGGCCCTTGGACATGTACGCGCAAGTTGAAACTATTGAAGAAAAAATAATGAATGCAATTGAAAATATTTCTCACTTCACACAAGGTAGAATCAATCGTAAAATTCTTGCACGTGCGTGAACCAAAAACAAGAAATTCATGATTAGTAAAAAAGAATAAAAGTAGAAATTAAATACAAAAAGAATGAGAAATGGAAAGTTTGCGATATATTAAATAGTCTATGTGTTTGATTTCGTTATTTAAGATTGAAAAATGAGATGGTCCACGACTATCCAATTATGAACAGAGACGTTATTTTTTTTACTGCTTTCAATAATTGAAAAAAAAAAAAAAAAAACACAAAGAAGTACATTATTAAACGTATTTGTTAATAATTGGATAATCTGCGAATTTATTCGACGTCCAATTAATTGGGTACGTTTTATTTTTTAATTTTTGTGCCCAATGCACAAACTAATGGAAAAAAAACCTACGAGGTCATTGAACTCGAATAATGAAATAATCATTAAAAAAAGAACAACACATTCTCAATGATACCTAAACATTACTATTCATAATGAAATTATATATATATATATATAAAAAGAAAAAAGAAAGAAAAGGAAAATTGGAAAAAAAAATCAATTCTAAAATCGAAGATTTGTCAATCGACTCGTTTCTATTCAAGTTTACTGTGATTTTTAAATTAAAAAAAAAATTATCAATATTCGTTGGGTCTTTTAACGAAAAAATAAATGAATGAATACATTTAGCCAGAATCAATGACAAGGAATTTTTTTGTTTCTCAAATTAATTGGACGAGTTTTTCCGCTAGAGAAATGAAAATTTTCTTTTTCAATGATACAATCAATGGATTCTTTTTTCTTTTTTCTAATAGCAATTATGTAAGAGCAACATTATTTTGGTTACGTCGGCTGGAAGATGAATTAAATTTGTATGAAAATTGTTTCTTTTTTCGAGAGAGGGAGAGAGAAAGAGCAAGAAGTTAAAGAAAAAAGTAAATGAATTGTCAACTAGCTCACGTTAGCGAAGGATTTCACAAAAAGTTTTGCAGAATTATAATTTACATTTTTTTTTTATGCGAAAGATTTATTGAGAAGTGAAGGGAAAAGGGTAATGTTTAAGTGACCAAATAAACGAATGAACATTTATACATATAAAAAAAAAAAGTAATAAAAGCGAACTTGGTCGAGAATTGAGAAAAAAAGAAAAGTTCAAAGCGTGAGAAATAATTGTGAAAATAGTGTGGAATCCAGCGAAGAGAAATGAAATATTAATGAGAAAAAAAAATCATTGATTTTTAAAGAAAACGAGGTTTTTGAATGGTGCCACAATTAGATCTACATTTAATAACAAATACACGAGCAAAGTATTCCATGTAGATCGATTACTGTTTTTAATTATTAAAGATTTAAAAAATTGTGGATACAAGGAAAATTGTGAATAATAAGGATTGGAAACATCGATAACATGATGAGACCGGGTGAAATCATTGAATTTGCTGATATATATGTGATATGCCATTCAATTGATACCTGAAGACAGAGCGGAACAAAGGAAAGAGTTGGAGCTGCGAATTGAAGAAGAAAAAACTGCAATTTTGTGGAAAGAAAATATGAGGAAAAAAAAAGTGAATTCGCAGTTCGTAAAAAAATGTCCATCGAAGAGATAGGATTTGAAGAAAGAATATTGTCTGGAGGGAACAATTATTTCGTGGAGATTAATTGGCGATGGCTGGAACATCTTTGGATTTTAAATTATGATTCTGGAATGAAAAAAAAATGATGGAATAATGAAGAAGTTTGTTCCAAGTTTGCAGTTAATAACTTTTTTTCGGCTGAATAAGAAGTTGAATTCTTCACCAACCGTCCTTTTTTTTATCAGCGTGTGAAGCAAGTGATGATCATTCAATTTTGATTCGTAATAGAAGAATTAAAAAAAGACAAACATTAAAAAAAAAAAACAACATGAAAATTCGAGCCAAAGGTTTAATTTTCTTTGAATTTTTTCTTCAATTTGTAATAATTACAATAGCAGATGAGAGTGTTTACATGCATAAAACAAAGAATATATTAAATGACTGCAATAATTGTTATTGCCTTGACTGCCGATGGCTCGAATTAAAGAAGATATATATTTGATTTCTTTATTTTCTAAATTTGAACGAAAATTCATTATTATTTTTTTATCACACAAAATTACAAAGCTCTCATCTTGATATAATTGGCAATCCCGTTTTAAGGGCCCTTTTCAGGGCCCGCAAATGTGTAACAATGTGGTAATTTCAAATTTTTGCTATGGTAAAGAAAATAATGCCCTTTTTAGGGCCAAATGGAAAACGTAATTACTCAAATAGTTCTTTTAAGAACTCTCAAGAACTGTCCTTATCAGGACAATAATAGTTTCTGAATATCATCGAGAGCAGCAACTGGTGATCTGCTGGCAATGGAGGGCGAGACAAGGTATTTGGGATAATGATGGTCGAGCAATTGGTCGTTGGAGCATCGTTGGAGAGAAGTATCACCAAATGAGTATATTCCCAGTTTATTTTTCATTGAATAAGGTAAAAGCCCTCTGTGTGAAACAGTAGGTAAAAAATCAAAATCAAATTTTCAGTATTTTCTTATTTATTGAAGAAGACCATATATACAATAATTATTTCCAAAAATTGAAAGGTATCAAGTACAATGCGACACATTGAGAAATAAAATGTTGACGCATTTTTGTGTAGATGTTTTACAGAAAAAAATTATGGGGAGTAAATTTCACTTGGAAATATCAGTTTCTGCCTAGTGTAGATAGATTTTCGAGACTTTTGAGAGTCGCATACATCTTTATAATGTGAATAAATAGACTTGATTACAAAATCCTGAAAATCAAGGGGGGGGGGGAGGAAGGAACAAAATTTACAGATTTTCTCATTAACTGAATAATTCTCCTTAATAATTCTCCACTTCTCCGTTTCCCATTGTTTATTAATCATAAATTTGCTTGTTTTGGTATTTTCCAGATCTCCAAGTTTCCATGGGTGTCAGCAAGTGCAGCTGTATCTCTAAAAATAACATCAGAATATGAGAGAATTTCGAGAATTATTGTTACTATATTAAAAAGGGTCTACTCATACGAAGATAAATTGAAAAAAGCTTCTATTCGGAATAAAAAAAATGAGAAACAGTAGTTGAGTTACCTCTTCTTGTTGAAATCGAGACAATTAATATTATCTACTGTTGATTGAATTTTCAAGTTATTAACAAGGGCTCCATTGGAAATATCATAAAAATTAACCACAGCATCAGCGCCATATGCCGAGATTGTTTCTTTTCCACTGGGAAACCATTTGAGACCAATTACTGTGTGCTCCACTGTAATTGACCGAATACTGGTAATCTAGAAAAATGAAATTGAATTTTCTATGCACAATATTCGAAAAGCTGCGAGTAATATAGTTATTTTTTGTGGATAACTGTCATCGGAGCTACGGGAGAATGATATTTTCCGATTTTCTTCTATCATCTTGAGAGATTCCGAGATATTTTACGAAATGTGATGGTGCAAACTAGTGGATATTGAGATATTTTTGCTCAAGTAAAATTAAATATCATTGTCATTTCTTTCACTTGTAAATGAACTAGGTTTGAATTACTCAAATGAATTACCTGATCAAGGTTATGGATACGAATTTCCATTGTAGTACCACTAGAGACGAATAAATTGCTCAATTGTGAACACTTGAGAGATGTCACACTGCCTTCATATCTATCGTATTCCTCGATGACAGGATCAATCAACGTATTATCACCTGGCGGGCATGGATGTAAGGCAAATAATCGAGTCATCAGAAAAAGATTTTCATGGAAAATTGAATTTGAAAAACTCACCTTGAACTGGAAGTGACGAGTCAAGACTGCACTTGTACAAACCACCACAAAGTGTTCCAACAATAAAAACTGAATTTTTCATTGAAAAATCTAAACACGTTATGGAGAGGCCAGCCTCTGCTGCACGTTCTTTACGACCTCCAGCACTTTGCGGTCTTGTATTCTCTGTTGGATTATGTTCTTTAACTATTTTGTATCTAAATAACCGAAGAATAATGTACTTAATTATATTATTATGGTAGAATGAAAAGAGCGTAACAAGATGAGCAACGTGTACCATTAACGCCATTTTCGTTCTAGGACGACCATATATTTAACGATGATGCACGTTTTTTTATTTATAAATTGAAAAAAAAAGCGATATGTACTTATTGTGTAAATTAGTTTCAGTAAAATTTGTGGTCAAGCGATGAACAAATATGTATCCATCGGCACTGGAGGTAATCATCAAGTCAGGCTCATTGATGGTCCTTTCACGCCACAGGAGTGAAGTAACTACATCCCCATGGACTGCCACTAATAATGGAATTATCGAGTCATCCTCCGCCAAATTCCACAGAGCTACCTCGCCTTAATAAAGCAGGAAGAGAAAATAGTAGTAGTGGTAGCAGTAGTTGACTTTTTTCATTAGATGAAATTGAATTTCATCATTCAAGGGGTTAAAGAAAGTAAATCAAATCAATCCAGTAGCAAGAAGATGGAATAGAATTGTTCTCTATTTCGTCATTGATTTCTTAAGGAGGTTGGTTACCACTTGTGCGGGGTGCGCGGGCAGGGGAGAATGCCTATGCTTTAGCATAGGCATCCCGAGCTAATACCAATTCCTGAACACGAAAATAGACAACATTTTTCTGACCTCTAATCAGTTAATTACTCGCTGAAAATCATCATAATAATTTTTTTATTCCCTCTTATAATTTTTGAAAATAAATAATCACCTCAAATGTTGTCAATGTCATAAAAAATGAAAGAAAATTGATTGCGAGATGGGCTCGGGAACTTTGACAACGCTGCAGTTGAAATATATTTCAAACTGTATCCACACATACATACCGAGCTCTCACAGACATAACGCTACGTCACGCGGCGATGCCATGTTAGTTACTCGACAAGTGAATTTTGATCGAGGAATTGTATAAAACCATAAATTGCAATTGTAAAAGTTTTGTAAGGCCCCGAAAAAAAGGTCAATTATTTTTCCTAATTGTTCAAGGAAGGTACTGATCAGTTTTCCAATCAAATCTCAATTGTCATTCACGAGATTTTCAATTTTTTGTCTCCGAATTATCGGTATGGCTCAGTATTCCCATAAGAGGCTGTGTATAACCAGGGATTTTCATTAATTTATCACGTCCAAACTAGGTTCAAGAACGGATTAAAAATTTAACACGAGTCGTATGGGATATTCAACAATAACATTTAAAATTTTCAGAATTTTTTCATTTGATTGCATTTAGTGACCAACCTCCTTAAGAATAGCTAAACATTTTTTTGTAGATCTTGAAGGAATGAATAACAAAAAAAAAATTTCCTATTTCGTTTTACCCCTCTCCATAAATGTTGAATTCATTCTCATCATAAAATCGAGTAATCAGTGAAATGAACCATTGTGAAATCCTGCTGCTAAAATTGCCGGCTTCGTTGGATGATAAGAGATGCAAATGACGCATGAATTTGTCTCCAAACTTTTGTTGGCTGTTTGAAGTAAATCATCGTCTCTCCTCAACTCATAAAATTTAATTTCTGATAAATGATCACACCAAGTTTCATGACGTAAAGTACTGTATGCAACCGCTAAAGTTCCGCCATTTGTACTCCATGTTAATGCACTTATTTTTTTCTGAAGAAAATGAAAAGAAAAAACGGTTTTGTCATAATTGTTAGATAAGATGTATTCTTATTATAAATCATATTGAATAAATCTATTTTTTTCATTCTTGATTCTTTAAAAATATCTTTGGTCCTAATCGTCAAATTACCTACCTTCCATTGATTTCATTTTCAGGAATGGACGGAAAATCAGGAGGAATCACATTCAATTTAACGTAATGGAATTATGGGAAATGGAGATAATCATTAGGAACTACTCTCATTCGTATTACCTTCATATTTGATTCGTCTATTGTCGAAAATTTATTCAACAATTTAATTTGCAAAGTAGCTGAATCTCCGACTGCAACTGGATCATATCCATTGAGAACATCACTGCTTGAAGTTTCATCCAGTGCTTCCAGAATTCCTGGTGTAATTCTCTTTAAGAATGCTGCCAGCTTTTCATAATCAATATCCGCTGCTGGTTTCTTGGCTTCTATCGTTTGGGTCTAAATTGTTGATAAAGACAAGAACACAGAAAAATTAGAGTTCGAATTTACTGAAATTAATAGATTTTGGAATTTCCAATCATTTGATTGAAAAATGAATTATTCCACTGAAAAATGCCATAATACACTCAATTTTGGGGCAATATGCCTTCATTCTTTTCGTTTTCCAATAAAACATGATTCTGATAGTTTCTTGACCATTAAAATTCATGGTTTGAAAGGGAAGGACAAAAAAACAATTACTAGAAAGTTTTTTCGAACAGGTGGACGAGTTGAAGCTATTCCGAGTGGTTTATATTACAGCATTTATTAGCAATTTTTAGCAATTAAATGAAAAGTTTCCAAAATCCATAAACTTCGATCTCTATGTAAATATTTTTCAAATCTTTTGTCAAATTCACCGAAACACTCGTATGATTAGCATTTTGCGTTTCTCTTGTGTTGTACAGTATATCCACTGTTTGAAGAGCACTTGATGCTTCTGTCCTGTGCGATTTACAAATGAAAAAAAAAACCATGTAATTATTAAAGACAGAAAACTGGCACAATAGTAAAAGGAGATGATACAAGAGACATTATTTCGCAGATATTTCTTGATGAAGTCCAGTAGCAAAGAGATAAATTTAGATAATTTTTTGTTGTTATAGAATAGGGGCAATACGAACATGAGGGGTAAAATAGTCACATTTGAATTTCCATGCACATATTATGAAAAAACCTTTAAATGAATGAAAATATTGGAGACTGATTTTTTTCAATGAATCTATAGGAAAGCTGAGGAAATTTTAGTGGAGGGACATGTGCCAGAACGAATTTTTTGAGAATTCGTTTTTTTCTGGCATTTTTGAGGGGTAAAGCCTTTCGATTTTTGAGCAAATTCAGTTTTTTGGAGATATCTCTGGTTCTATTGGTCGTAGCTTCCTGAGACTGATTTTAAATGAAAGGTGAGATCATTTCCCATCGATTTATGGGGTTTTGGATTCAAAAATATCGATATTTTACATAGCTATAGGACAAAAACCGATGATGATAATTTTTCACAAAAGTTCCCATAACTATCTGAAAAATCTATATTTTTAAATTCAAAACTCCATAAATCGATGGCAAATGATCTCACCTTCCATTTAAAATCATTCCCAGGTCGCTACGACCAATAAACCAGAGATATTCCCTAAGAACTGAAATTGATCAAAAATCGAAAGGCTTTTTACCCCTCAAAAATGTCAGGAAAAATCGAATTTTCAAAAAATTGAAAAAAATTACTTCTGGCACATGTTTCTCGACTAAAATTTTCTCAGCTTTTCGATGGAATTATTTTTAAAAAATCTATCTCTCACTGTATCATTACAATGTCCATTTTGCCCCACGTTCCCCTAGATGAGAAATCCTCTCTCGAATGAGAGCTATTGGAAAAGTCTATTTATTTCATAAATGCTCTCACTTGTCACTTGTTCCAGTTGACGTAAAGCCGGCTGGTTCTGTTGAATAATCGTTGAACATTACTGGAAAGATATTTTAAAATGTTATTCTCGCCAATTCGTTTAAATATATAAATTATAATTCAATAGTGAAGTGTAACTAAATGCGAGAATTCAATCCAGTAAAAAGAAATGAAATAGATCAAGTCTCCCGAAGTATTCCAGATAAATCAAGTAGAATCATGAAATTGTCACCAATTTCATTTCATCAAAAGTTTAAAAAGTCATTCACCAAATATAGCTGTTGTTCCTCTGTAATATAAACAAGAGTTTTCAGGTAAAAAGATGTTTGTTTCACCGTGACTGGGACGACAACTGCTGCTGTTGATGGTGGCAATAATGACAATTATAATGCAATGTTGCCAACCAACACGCTAGCTAGAGACAATTTTCAAAACGTATAGTGTGATTTGATCTTGAATTCATTACAATCATATTACTCATTAATTTTTTGCCAATGAATATGAAAATTTCTTTTGCTCGACAAGAGTAAAGAGGACACGAGTGGTTGAATGGACACATTTTACTTGTTTCATTTTTCTATCATGCAAGTTTCTCGAAGCCACTATAAATATTCAAGATAGTTTCTCGTTGATGATTCCATTGGCAAGCTGAAAGAAATTTCTGTGTAAAATCAAATATCAAAATTTGTTCGTGTTAATTTTTGGAAACTCTCAATTAATAGCGCTTTTACGTCTATTTGTTGTCAAGATTTTTTAATATTGGGAAAAGTAGAAGAAAATGGATATTAGAATGAAACGGCCAGAGACAAATTTTTCCCGATGATTATTCCATTGCAGAGCTAAGGAAATTTTCGATGAGAAATCATGTCACGCCATTTATTACTGAGGTGACGATATAGTTAAACAATAGATAGGTTTCTTATTTATTCTATTTTTGAAGGTTTTATTCTCATCTTACACAGATTAATCCACCCTCTATATGAATCGATTGGCATTTGTTGATGAAAATAGAAAAAAAATAATTTTCTGTTGACGTGAAGTCATTAGTGAATGAGGAAAACTATGGCTGAATCAATAATAATTGATACTGATTTTAAGAAATCAATGAATACGAGTACATCTTGGAATTTATTTTTATCAGAAGAAACTGATTTTTCAGAGTCTTCAAGGAGTGATGGAGAGGATATTTTTGATGATACTTATAGTGACATAGAAAATATAGATGATAATGAGATTATTGATAATTCATTGATAAATGAAGATACCAAGCAGTTTCATGATGCAGCAAGCACTGTAATAAAGAATAAAATGAAAAATCATGAAATTAAAGAGTCATTGGTGAAACGTGTGGAGTCACTCAGAGAAACTATATGTAAATTAAAAGAGCTATTGGATGAAGAACATCGGTTGTGGAAACAGGAACGTGAAGAATATAATTTAATTCATGAGAAGAACAACATCAATGCTCTGGAAGAAGTGACAGTAGCTGCTCGTGAAGCTTCCAAAGCCTATGTCATCGAATCAATGAAGGGTAAGTAAATGAGCAATCTCTGCAATGAAAAAAAAAATATATATATTAAATTCAACAATAGGGGAGAGTGGGGCAAAATGGACACTGTATTGAAACGGTTAGAGATAGATTTTTTTAGATAATTCTATTGAAAAGCTGAGGAAATTCCAGCTGGAAAACCACTGTCTGATGTAATTTTTTTTTATTTTTTCGCCGTTAAATCTCGTAAAATATTTCATTGAAATCCACCTTTTAATCTATTGATGATACATTCACAAAAATCTTATTCCATTTATTTATCAAGGAATTTTCCCAAGCATTCTTGCCCATGATCCGAGTCCCATTAAAATAAACCGAAACATCTTGAACAACGATTACTACCAAAAATTGAATCAAGTCGAGCGACTCTGCAACGAAGAATTGTTAAAAATCCGTTCCGAGGCAGATTTATTGAAGCCTTTGAAACAAATGGTTTCCCAATGGAATATTTCTGCCAGCGAGGATCATCAAAAAGTTCAAAAAACTCAATAAAACAATACCTAGAATATTTCCAAGGACAAATAGAAGAATGAGATGATAATTCAGGATAGAAGTTAAACAAGAGGAATCTATTTTGTCCCCCCCCCCCCCCCACATCTACTTTTCAAGAAAAGGAATAAACATCTTGCTTTAACTCTTCTTAACACTGAATTACAATGAACCTCGATGAAAATTTTTGGGAATAATAAAATTACTATTTGAATCATTTTCAAATTTTTCTTCAGTCAAACATATATAAACAAATACACTTCCCATTTCAAAGTCCTCTCGTTTCCTGTTCATGTGCTGCTACGTGGTGTTGCATTTGTGGCGCTTCATACCCATCTTCTTGGAGATGCGCATGCGCACTCAGTCCAAAGAAGTGGTTAGCATATAATCAATCCAGTAAATACTGATGACGTGCGTGCCGGTGTATCTCAAAATTACCATCAAATTTCCCTCGTAAATTTGTTTTTTTTTTCTTTTTATTGAAAAAAAATATATATTATTGTTTCAATTATATTGAATTAAACAGAGCAAACAAGATGCTCCAGGGTATTTTTGACGATGTGAAACGAATGAACAAACGTCAGGTGAGTTTATAAAAAAATTTCTTCCTCAAAGATATGACAAATTTCATATCACAATAATAGAAAACATATGGATTATTTTTATTCAATGGAAAATTCATTATTATTTCATGTTAAATTGG
Source organism: Aleiodes alternator (assembly GCA_963921955.1). Lineage (NCBI taxonomy): Eukaryota > Metazoa > Arthropoda > Insecta > Hymenoptera > Braconidae > Aleiodes > Aleiodes alternator. The sequence goes on along the minus strand of OY998115.1, from coordinate 7,118,466 downwards.
AAATTAGTTCATCTACCAAGTATTGAGCTTTGGTATGATTGTATCATCAGCACTGATGATATGGAAAGGACTGATGGTCGTTACTGGAAGCGAGAGTCCCATCGTAGTTGTTCTTAGGTACGTGTTATAACTTAACCTATACACCCAGAAACTTGTATGACCCAAAAAATTTCATCAAGTTACTCCTACTAAATTTATCCCTTATTATTACTCTAGAGAATAAACGAAAATTATGAAATTTTCTGTAGTAATGCATTCAATGACTTTTTTTCTAATAATATTGGAAAAATTCTTATCTAGATTTGATCCAAATTTATAATTTCTTATATGGAAGAATGTAGTAGTGACGTGGTGAAGACGTGGATACGTCTCTAAATATCACGTGTAGATTTTTTTGACCCGATCATTCATTTTACCCGAAAATTTCGATTTTTCACATAAAATCCGAATTATTTTACAAATATCTTGAAGAAAGATTCAAGGAAAGGTGGGGCAAAATGGACACATCTGAATTTTTAGGCAAATATTATGGAAAACTCTTGAAATTGATAGAAATATTGGCGGTAGATCATTTTTGAAGATATCATTGGAAGGCAGAGGAAATTTTAGACGGAAAACAAGTGCTGAAATTAATTTCTTTGAACTTTCGACGACTTTGACTTTTTTGAGCATTTTAGAGGCGTAAAAGCCTTCCTTTTTTTGAAAATTTTCAGTTTTTTGAGGATATCTTCGGTTTGATTTGTCGTAGCGTAAAAATTTCGAAGGTATCTGAAAGGTGAGATCATTTGCCATCGATTCATAGGGTTTTCAATGAAAAAATATCGACTTTTGAGGTATTTACGGACATTTTTGTGAAACAGTTTTTGGCCTATAACTATCCCAAAAATTGATATTTTTGAATTCAAAACTCCTCAAATCGATGAGAAAAGAGCTCACTTTTTATTTCAGACCAACCACGAATTGCTCCGATCAATAGAACCCGAGATATTTGCGAAAAACTGAAGATTTTCAAAACAGGAAAGGTTTTAGCCCCTAAAAAATGTCGAAAAATATCAAATTTTCCAAAAAATAAAAAAAAATACATCAGACACTAGTTTTCCGGCTAAAATTTCCTCAGCTTTTCAATAGAATCATCAAGAAAAATCTCTCTCTAACCGTTTCATTACAATCTCCATTTTGCCCCATTTTCCCCTATAGCAAAATTTCATTAGTCTCGTAACTAATAAATTCTCCTTTTTTTTCCATTATTATCCAGTGGAAGTATGGAACCTGCATTCCATCGTGGAGATTTATTATTTCTCACCAACTATCAGGACGAGCCAGTACGTGTTGGTGAAATTGTTGTATTCAAAGTTGAGGGTCGAGACATTCCAATTGTTCATCGAGTACTCAAGCTTCATGAAAAGTAATTAATTGAAACTAAATTTTCAAATTCATTATCGAAGAGGTAAAACAGGACACAAGTCTACTCGACTTGTTAATCCTTCTTTCGTAGATAATTTCATGAGTTTACTAGCCAAGATGTTTTCAAGTGAACAATCTTCCTATCCTTTTCACCTCTTCGCACTAACAAATCTTTTTTTCTTCTCACAAGTGTTCATTCTTTAATTAATTTCATCATTATTTTTCATTTTTTTCTGATTTAGGGGTGATACAAACAGCACTGTCAAATTTCTCACAAAAGGCGACAACAATTCAGTAGATGACAGAGGTCTTTATGCACCAGGTCAATTATGGTTAACTCACAAGGACGTAGTTGGTAGAGCAAGAGGATTTTTACCGTACGTTGGAATGGTAACAATTTACATGAATGAATATCCAAAATTCAAATATTTTGTATTAGCCTGTCTTGGGCTTTATGTATTAATTCATAGAGAGTAAGGATAGATTCAATTTAAACAAGTTCTTCAAAAATTATTATCTGTTTTTTTTTGCATTTTCTTTTGTTTTCACAATTGTTGAGAGCCGTTTTTTTTCTCGAAGCAATAAAGCAACGATTTTTTAATAATAAAATTTAAAAAATCTCATTACTTTTTCCATCAATGTAAAATGGAATTTTCTGCAAATACATCTGAAATTATACAAAATTCTCCTTCTAAACCCACTCTTTTCCGAGATATCCTCTATCCTAAAAAGGAACAGGAACGCAAACAATCGATATATCGAAAGTTGTCACGATTAAAGTGAAGTCTTCATTCCTCATTGGTCAATTAAATTGTGAGGAGTATAGTACGCGTGATATACCATACTACAAATACCTAACGGGCGCGCTGGGATATGGAATCAGGAAATTTTTTTTCCAGTTTTCCGCGATGATCTCGGTAAATAAGCGAGATATAGCGAAATGGACGTTATTAAGGGATCAGTAAAAATGTCAATGTCTGCTCTATCGAATTCGCAGAACCTCTCGCGATACTGTTGTGGAATTTTGCAGGCTACTTCCTGACGACCTAGGCAGTGTCACTGTGAAAGTTCATCAGGAAATATGCCACAGAAAAAAAGTTCTGAAGATTTGAAAATCGGGATTTTCATGATGGCTGATTTCCTTCGAATATTCCTTCATCCTCATTTTTCACCCATTTCCCGAGGGAATACGGGGTTTTCCTTGAAATTTCGCGAAGAATTGAGTGAAACACACGATGTTGGGGGATCCTGAAGGGCCAAAAGCCGCAACGATTTGGGATATCCAGTATCCGCGGAATTTTTTCAGTTTTTCTCGATTATCTCAGTAAATAAGCGAGATAGAGCGAAATAGACATTAATATGGAGTCGGGAAAGAAGAATTCCAGTTTTTCGCGATTATCTCGGTAAATAAGCGAGATAGAGCGAAATAGGCCCTGATTTGGGATCAGGAAAGGAGTATTTTCAGTTTTTCGCGATTATCTCAGTGAATAAGCGAGATAGAGCGAAATGGACGTTAATATGGGATCAGTTAAAATGTCAATGTCTGCTCCATCGAATTCGTAGAACCATTCGCGATACTGTTGTGAAATTTCGCAGGCTACTTCTTGACGACCTAGGCAGTGTCACTGTAAAATTTCATCAGGAAATACGCCACAGAAAAAAAGTTATGAAGATTTGAAAATCGAGATTTTCATGATGAGTGATTTCCTTCGAATATTCCTTCATCCTCATTTTTCACCCATTTCCCGAGGGAATACGGGGTTTTCCTTGAAATTTCGCAAAGAATTGAGTGAAACACACCATGATGGGGGGTCCTGAAGGGCCAGAAGCCGCAACGATTCGGGATATCCAGTATCCGCGGAATTTTTTCAGTTTTGCTCGATTATCTCGGTAAATAAGCGAGATAGAGCGAAATAGGCACTAATTTGGGATCAGGAAAGAAGTATTTTCAGTTTTTCGCGATTATCTCGGTAAATAAGCGAGATAGAGCGAAATAGGCACTAATTTGGGATCAGGAAAGAAGTATTTTCAGTTTTTCGCGATTATCTCGGTAAATAAGCGAGAAAGAGCGAAATAGGCACTAATTTGGGATCAGGAAAGAAGTAGGCTCAAAAAATCAAAAGCGACAACTCAGACAGCTTCCTGTACTTGAATATATAATTAATTCCCGGGAAACTGGGGGTGCCCCAAATGTTTTGCACTTCCCAAGCCATTTCTATTTCAAAATCGATGTGGAATACCTATTTTTGGGAGGGGATCTATAGATTAGGGTCCAAAGAAGGTGAATTATAGGACTTTGGCTCAAAAAATCAAAAGTGACGACTCAGACAGCTTCCTGTCCTTGAATATATTATTAATTCCCGGGAAACTGGGGGTGCCCCATATGTTTTGCACTTTCCAAGCCATTTGTATTTTAAAATCGATGTGGGATGCCTGTTTTTTCGAGGGGATCTGTAGATTAGGGTCCAAAGAGGGTGAATTATAGGACTTTGGCTCAAAAAATCGAAAGTGACAACTCAGACAGCTTCCTGTACTTGAATATATAATTAATTCCCGGGAAACTGGGAGTGCCCCATATGTTTTGCATTTCCCAAGCCATTTCTATTTTCAAATCGATGTGGAATGCCTTTTTTTTCGATGGGATTCATAGATTAGGGTCCAAAGAAGAGGAATTCTAGGACTTTGGCTCAAAAAATCAAAAGTGACAACTCAGACAGCTTTCTGTACTTGAATATATAATTAATTCCCGGGAAACTGGGGGTGCCCCATATGTTTTGCACTTCCCAAGCCATTTCTATTTCAAAATCGATGTGGAATGCCTATTTTTTGGAGGGGATCTATAGATTAGGGTCCAAAGAACGTAAACTATAGGACTTTGGCTCAAAAAATCACAAGTGACAACTCAGACAGCTTCCTGTACTTGAATATATAATTAATTCCAGGAAAACTGGGGGTGCCCCATATGTTTTGCACTTCCCAAGCCATTTCTATTCCAAAATCGATGTGGAATGCCTGTTTTTTCGAGGGGATCTATAGATTAGGGTCCAAAGAAGAGGAATTCTAGGACTTTAGCTCAAAAAATCAAAAGTGACAACTCAGACAGCTTCCTGTACTTGAATATATAATGAATTCTCGGGAAACTGGGGGTGCCCCATATGTTTGCACTTCCCAAGCCATTTCTATTCTAAAATCGATGTGGAATGCCTGTTTTTTCGAGGGGATCTATAGATTAGGGTCCAAGGAAGGTGAATTCTAGGACTTTGGCTCAAAAAATCAAAAGTGACAACTCAGACAGCTTCCTGTACTTGAATATATAATTAATTCCCGGGAAACTGGGGGTGCCCCATATGTTTTGCACTTCCCAAGCCATTTCTATTCTAAAATCGATGTGGAATGCCTGTTTTTTCGAGGGGATCTATAGATTAGGGTCCAAGGAAGGTGAATTCTAGGATACATGTGAAACAAATAACCATGTATCCTGAGGAACATGTGTCCACGAGGCAATGTCGCCATTAAACAAATAAATTTATTAATAAATTAATTTTTATTAATAAATTTTTAAGAGAATCAAATTTCGGACAAAATATGTAATGCGCAAGCAGGATTTGAACCCACGACCCTCTGATTACATGTCAGGTGCTCTACCGCTGAGCTATTGCGAGTTACTATATTTACCATCGAATTTTTGATTCTCACATCTTTTCTCCACCTCCCATCCACGAGGCAATGTCGCCATTAAACAAATCTGATCAACTGCAGAACTGAACATTAAATAATCGGTTAATGTTCGTCTGTACGGTTACAACAGATAACTGACAATTTTCAAGAATTTTTCTAAGTAAGTAAAGTTTGCACTTGTAGTTTTTTTTGAATTTTCTACGAGTGCATATTTTTCATTTTTTTGGGAAATTATTTATTTGTTAAGTCGAAAAGAAGATTGAAAAATTTCAGTTGTCTGATAATTTTAGCATCATACAATTATGATAATGAAATTAGCAGACATCTGATTTTTTTTTCGGGATTTTCTTTGGACAAATAAATTATTAGAATAAGAATATTTGAAAAAATTTGCACTTGTAGTTGTTTTGAATTTTCTACGTGTGCTTTTTTTAAATTTTTTTTTCCAAATAATTTATTTGTTGAGAAGAAAAAAAGAGTAAAAATTGGCAGATATCTGATATTTCCGTCATCGTTAATAATTCCATGATAAATTAATTATTTTGTAAGTAATTAATTAGAGTGTATGTTGAGAATGACGAAGAGATATGAAATTTTTGTTTATTTTCAATTGTTTGGGGAGTGGAAGAGGATTTAATCGTAAAATTTGTAGATTCATTTGTAAATATCTTGTGAATGGCAAGGCTTAAAAGAATTTATCAAGAGATCGTTTTTTATAATAATGAAATTAGCATATATTTGACAATTTTGTGCATTTTTCAGAGCACTAAAAATTTGCACCTATAGATTGCTAATTTGTTTACATGTGCATATTTTTCTTTTTTTTCAAATAATTTATCTGTTTAAAGTTTAATAGTTTATCTGTTGAAGGAAAATAAAATCTGAAAAATGTCAGATTTCTACTATTTTCAGTATCATCTTTTTTTAGCTCATGAAATTTTCCACAAAGAAGGTCTCTTGGCATTTTTTAATAAATGCATTTATATAAATTATATTTATGAATAATTGATCAGAATGTAATAAAGTATTTATCAAAATATTCTGAAGTAATATTTAATTCTGTAGTGCCTTCACTGAAGGAACATGATTTCTCTTTTCAATATCATTCGAAAATCACGTGATTTTTTAAGCACATTTCGGAATTCATGAGGTTCAGGAGAATTTGTCAAAAGACAATTCTTGATATTCACAAAACTCTCCACAAAAAAAGGCTCCTTGTAATTTTTTTCTTTCGAAATCCACTTCTTTCAGAGATATCTGCAAAAAAAATTCTCTAACAAATTTCTCGACTTATTTTCAGTTTCATTTTCGTCAAAGAAAAAAAGGAATTTCTCTTTCGATAATAATTGAACACATGATAGTACAGTGCACAGTGTTCATTCACTCAATTCATTGTTCTTTTATAAAAAAATAATATTCAATCCAAATGAGTTCAGGATTAGAAGATGTTACGAAGTAATGCATTTGAATTTGTAAAATTATTGAAATACTTTACTGCTTTTTCTTAATTTTTTTTTCGCAATCTTAAACTCGCAAAATGTCCTATCATCTCAAGTTTACATCAGTAATGATAAGAAGGCAGAAGATTTTAATTATTAAATTTTTTCTTGATAATTTGATGATAAATGAAGTGGCGAATCAGTATGGATCAAATTTGTGTTCTTTATTTGAAAAATATCTCAGAGGCGATGAGGCCGAGGAGAATTTTCCAAGAAACCTTTTTTGTAGAAAATTTCATCCGCTACAAGAAAGGTCTCCTGACATTTTCTCCTAAACCCATTCCTTCCAAAGATATTTTCAAAAATAAGTGCCACCACTCCTCAATAAATTCTCAATCAATAAAATATTCCAGAAAAATCGATTTTATTCAAGTTTTTAAAAATATCTCGGAAACTAAGCGAGATAGAGAAATTTGCAAAGAAACCTTTTTTGTAGCGGATGAAATTCTCTCCAAAAAAAGTCTTGGAACAAAATGGCTCTATCTCGTCTAGATTCCAAGAAATAAGAATAAACTGATAGGAAAAAATTTAATCAATGATTTCAGAAAAATTTAAATTTTTAAAAACAATTCACCTTCCCCCTCCAAAAAAAGCAGTTATATTCTTAGCAGTCAAATTCTCCGCCTAAACTCTCGTAACATGTACACAATATTACCCTGTACTGCCTCGAATGTCCCAATTATTCCAAACTCCACAGGTAATAAAAAACAATAAATAAAAAAAATATCAAAAAAAACATAATCAAAGATAAATTAAAGCAAAAAAAAGAGAAAAATTACAAAATAAAAATTATCAAATGTCTGTGTGTGTGTCACTAATAGTTGTTCAAATAAAAAATAAATAAAGCCTCATCAAACCTACATGAAAACTCCTACAAATTGGCATATAATACAATGGGGCAGTGTTCGCTGCCATAAACATTACTCCTCATGATATTATCGCAAATGTTCCCTGGCGGATCCATCGATTACTATTCGATCGTCATTCGACTGGGAGGTCGACTTGTGCGCTCACCTGATCACCTGTCGAGCCTGAGTTGATGGTCATATGAATAAAGAGATGACCAGCGACCAGCTGAACATTGGGTTGACTATCGGTCGATCCCAAGTCGAAACCTCGACTCGACTAACGATCGACCATGAACATTTTTTGAGCACTTTCCGATGATGGATGATAAAGAGCTTCATCGATCCGCGTCTGACTATGTATAGAGTCGATTGTTAGTCGATCCATATACCCAATCAACGACTGATCAAATGATAAAATTTCTGGAATGCGTGTTGATTGTAAATGATGAAGTGGCCTATCAACTATGTGTTGAGTCGATCGCTGGTTGATGATATCGATGAAAGCATCGAATCGAGTCTCGATTGACTACTGAAATTTCTTAAGTGCAAATCGATTGTGGGTCAATTAATTGCTTCATCAACCCGGGATCAATTCAGTATAGAGTTTATTGTTTGTCGATTCCAATTCATCGGATTTTATTAGTCATCGTGATGAGTTACTTACATAGTCAACTTCAGCCTAGATCAAGCCGTACACCAAAGCGGAAGTCCTTCCAATACTTGGCGAAAAAAGGAAATTCTTCAAAAAATATTGAGAAAAAAATTTGCCCCATGTTACCGTCTAAATTTCTTCAGCTTATCAATGGAATCATCAGAAAATTTCCATATCAAACCAGTCAATCTAAGTGTCCATTTTACCCCATCCTCCCCTACGTTAAAATTCTTAGTTATTCCTGAAAATCATTTTTTTTATTGGAACTTGACAATAAGACCCTAAGCTGCGTTAAATTTTTAGAACTGATTTTCTGTTAAACTTTTTGCAGATTGTCGACTAATCGGAAAGTTTAATTTTTTCCGATTAAATATCTATAATTTTAAAGGACATCGGGATAAGCAAAAATAAACTACATATTTCCCTGACTTTTCCAGGGTTCCCAGGTCAATCGCCACCTTCAGTCGTTTGAAGATTCGCATCAACGCAAAATTGACTGGCAGTCATTTCGAAACTTTATTAATGTAGATTCGATAGTCCACTCTATTGCTTATGATCCATATGTAGGGCCGAGACGTTGGTGTACGGTTTGGTCTAAGTTGAAGTTAACCATGAATCAAACACATTCTGAATGATTATGAATGTTAAATTGACATTCATAAACGTCAAACTGGTTTATGAGCGTTCAAAACTCTAAGGGAAACTTCCAGAGGAACTTTCAGGGGAACTTCTAGAGGAACTTTTGAGGGAACTTCCAGAGGAACTTTTCAGGGAACCCATAAAGGAACTCATCACGATTAATAATAATATCCGATGAATCGGAATCGACAAACAATAAACTCTATACTCAATTGATCGCGGTTCGATGAAGCAATTCATGACCCACAATCGATCTGCACTTAAGAACTTTCAGTGGTCAGTCAAGAGTCGAATCGGTGCTTTCATCGATGTCATCAACCAGCGATCGACTCAACACATAGTCGATTGCTGGTCGATAGGCCACTCCATTACCTACAATCGACACGCACTCCAGAAATTTCATCATTCGATCAGTCGTCGATTGGGTATATGGATCGACTAACAATCGACTCCATGCGTAGTCAGTCGCGGATCGATGAAGCTCTTCATAATACATGATCGAAAAGTGTTCAAAAAATGTTCATGGTCGATCATTAGTCGAGTCGAGTTTTCCACTTGGGATCGACCGACAGTCGACCCAATGTTCAGCTGATCGCTGGTCATCTCGTTATTCATATTACTATCGATTAGCGATCAGGTGAGCGCACAAGTCGACCGCCCCCAATCGAGTGATCTGCCAGGGTTGTCCTTGATTCTCTCCGAGACGATGAAGTAATCCAGCCTCCATCCAACATTCCGGCTCCTCGAGTCTCTCATATTGCACCAGAATGTGTAAGCGCCTGTTTTCTCTGGATAAAGCTGTCTAAATGTATCAACTAAACCAGAATCAAGGAACTCAGTCATTCCATCTCGCTCTTCCTTGGTAAAACGTGTTCTTTTAGTGTTTGCTTTTGGATTTGCAAGATCGATCTCCTGATGAGCGAAATTCATATCACCACAAAAGATCACTGGTTTCTTCTCATCCAGCTCCTTCAAATACTTCTTGAAAGCCTGATTCCACTCCATCCTCTTCTTCATATGAACCAAGCCTCGACCAGTATCGGGCGCTTAGACATTAACAACGTAAAATCCTTCAAATTCTACTGTAATGAGTCTTCCTTCATGATCAAACTCAACTGCCAACCCATATTTGACATCAATCGGCTCCTTCTTGCTGTAAAGTGCGACTCCAGCATACCCAGGCTTGATGCTTCCAACATAGAATCGCATGTACCCAGGTAAATCCCAAGCCTTTGGAATCTTGTCAGCATCGCCCTGGGCCTCCTGCAAAACAACAACATCAGCATCCTCCTTAATAATGTACTCGATCCCTTGTTTATACCGCATTGCTCTGATCCCAGCAACATTCCAGGAACAGATTTTGAAGTTGTGCTTGTCGCCTATGGCATTTGGCTTATCACAGGTAAAGTCGATTTCATCGAGATTCGTTTTCACTTTAGCCTTTGGCTTGGGTTTTTCCTCTTGCTTCGGCTCCTCTGGTTTAGCATCCTTTGGCTTTTCGCCCCTCTTCTGGGGGGGCTTCTCCTCCTTCTCCTCATCTCCATGAGCATCCTCGTCAGGATCTTGCGCCTCTTTAGCTGGTTTTCTTCCACGTTCTGCGGGAAGCTTTTCCTCTTTTTCCTCCTTTTCGTTGGCTTCTTCAACGCCATTCTCAACAGCAACAGCAGCAGCCTCAGCCTCTTCCTCTTTTTCCTGATTTTCATTGGCTTCTTCAACGCCATTCTCAACAGCAACAGCAGCCTCAGCCTCTCCCTCTTTTTCCTACTTTTCGTTGGCTTCGTTAGAAAACCAGCTAAAGAGGCGCAAGATCCTGACGAGGATGCTCATGGAGATGAGGAGAAGGAGGAGAAGCCCCCCCAGAAGAGGGGCGAAAAGCCAAAGGATGCTAAACCAGAGGAGCCGAAGCAAGAGGAAAAACCCAAGCCAAAGGCTAAAGTGAAAACGAATCTCGATGAAATCGACTTTACCTGTGATAAGCCAAATGCCAAAGGCGACAAGCACAACTTCAAAATCTGTTCCTGGAATGTTGCTGGGATCAGAGCAATGCGGTATAAACAAGGGATCGAGTACATTATTAAGGAGGATGCTGATGTTGTTGTTTTGCAGGAGGCCCAGGGCGATGCTGACAAGATTCCAAAGGCTTGGGATTTACCTGGGTACATGCGATTCTATGTTGGAAGCATCAAGCCTGGGTATGCTGGAGTCGCACTTTACAGCAAGAAGGAGCCGATTGATGTCAAATATGGGTTGGCAGTTGAGTTTGATCATGAAGGAAGACTCATTACAGTAGAATTTGAAGGATTTTACGTTGTTAATGTCTAAGCGCCCGATACTGGTCGAGGCTTGGTTCATATGAAGAAGAGGATGGAGTGGAATCAGGCTTTCAAGAAGTATTTGAAGGAGCTGGATGAGAAGAAACCAGTGATCTTTTGTGGTGATATGAATGTCGCTCATCAGGAGATCGATCTTGCAAATCCAAAAGCAAACACTAAAAGAACACGTTTTACCAAGGAAGAGCGAGATGGAATGACTGAGTTCCTTGATTCTGGTTTAGTTGATACATTTAGACAGCTTCATCCAGAGAAAACAGGCGCTTACACATTCTGGTTGCAATATGAGAGACTCGAGGAGCCGGAATGTTGGATGGAGGCTGGATTACTTCATCGTCTCGGAGAGAATCAAGGACAACCCTGGCAGATCACTCGATTGGGGGCGGTCGACTTGTGCGCTCACCTGATCGCTAATCGATAGTAATATGAATAACGAGATGACCAGCGATCAGCTGAACATTGGGTCGACTGTCGGTCGATCCCAAGTGGAAAACTCGACTCGACTAATGATCGACCATGAACATTTTTTGAACACTTTTCGATCATGTATTATGAAGAGCTTCATCGATCCGCGACTGACTACGCATGGAGTCGATTGTTAGTCGATCCATATACCCAATCGACGACTGATCGAATGATGAAATTTCTGGAGTGCGTGTCGATTGTAGGTAATGGAGTGGCCTATCGACCAGCAATCGACTATGTGTTGAGTCGATCGCTGGTTGATGACCTCGATGAAAGCATCGATTCGACTCTTGACTGACCACTGAAAGTTCTTAAGTGCAGATCGATTGTGGGTCATGAATTGCTTCATCGAACCGCGATCAATTAAGTATAGAGTTTATTATTTGTCGATTCCGATTCATCGGATATTATTATTAATCGTGATGAGTTCCTTTATGGGTTCCCTGAAAAGTTCCTCTGGAAGTTCCCTCAAAAGTTCGTCTAGAAGTTCCCCTGAAAGTTCCTCGGGAACTTCCCCCAAAAGTTCCTCTAGAAGTTCCCCTGAAAATTCCTCTGGAAGTTTCCCTTAGAGTTTTGAACGCTCATAAACCAGTTTGACGTTTATAAATGTCAATTCAACATTCATAATCATTCAGAATGTGTTTGATTCATGGTTAACTTCAACTTAGACCAAACCGTACACCAACGTCTCGGCCCTATCTATAGATCCCCTCGAAAAACAGGCATTCCACATCGATTTTAAAATAGAAATGGCTTGGGAAGTGCAAAACATATGGGGCACCCCCAGTTTCCCGGGAATTAATTATATATTCAAGTACAGGAAGCTGTCTGAGTTGTCACTTTTGATTTTTTGAGCCAAAGTCCTAGAATTCACCTTCTTTGGACCCTAATCTATAGATCCCCTCGAAAAAACAGGCATTCCACATCGATTTTAAAATAGAAATGGCTTGGGAAGTGCAAAACATATGGGGCACCCCCAGTTTCCCGAGAATTAACTATATATTCAAGTACAGGAAGCTGTCTGAGTTGTCACTTTTGATTTTTTGAGCCAAAGTCCTAGAATTCCTCTTCTTTGGACCCTACTCTATAGATCCCCTCGAAAAAACAGGCATTCCACATCGATTTTGAAATAGAAATGGCTTGGGAAGTGCAAACCATATGGGGCACCCCCAGTTTCCCGGGAATTAATTATATAATCAAGTACAGGAAGCTGTCTGAGTTGTCACTTTTGATTTTTTGAGCCAAAGTCCTAGAATTCACCTTCTTTGGACCCTAATCTATAGATCCCCTCGAAAAAACAGGCATTCCACATCGATTTTAAAATAGAAATGGCTTGGGAAGTGCAAAACATGTGGGGCACCCCCAGTTTCCCGAGAATTAACTATACATTCAAGTACAGGAAGCTGTCTGAGTTGTCACTTTTGATTTTTTGAGCCAAAGTCCTAGAATTCACCTTCTTTGGACCCTAATCTATAGATCCCCTCGAAAAAACAGGCATTCCACTTCGGTTTTAAAATGGAAATGGCTTCTCCCCTGACTTTTCCAGGGTTCCCAGGTCAATCGCCACCTTCAGTCGTTTGAAGATTCGCATCAACGCAAAATTGACTGGCAGTCATTTCGAAACTCTATTAATGTAGATTCGATAGTCCACTCTATTGCTTATGATCCATATGTAGGGCCGAGACGTTGGTGTACGGTTTGGTCTAAGTTGAAGTTAACCATGAATCAAACACATTCTGAATGATTATGAATGTTAAATTGACATTTATAAACGTCAAACTGGTTTATGAGCGTTCAAAACTCTAAGGGAAACTTCCAGAAGAACTTTCAGGGGAACTTCTAGAGGAACTTTCGGGGGAATTTCCCGAGGAACTTTCAAGGGAACTTCTAGACGAACTTTTGAGGGAACTTCCAGAGGAACTTTTCAGGGAACCCATAAAGGAACTCATCACGATTAATAATAATATCCGATGAATCGGAATCGACAAACAATAAACTCTATACTCAATTGATCGCGGTTCGATGAAGCAATTCATGACTCACAATCGATCTGCACTTAAGAACTTTCAGTGGTCAGTCAAGAGTCGAATCGGTGCTTTCATCGATGTCATCAACCAGCGATCGACTCAACACATAGTCGATTGCTGGTCGATAGGCCACTCCATTACCTACAATCGACACGCACTCCAGAAATTCCATCATTCGATCAGTCGTCGATTGGGTATATGGATCGACTAACAATCGACTCCATGCGTAGTCAGTCGCGGATCGATGAAGCTCTTCATAATACATGATCGAAAAGTGTTCAAAAAATGTTCATGGTCGATCATTAGTCGAGTCGAGTTTTCCACTTGGGATCGACCGACAGTCGACCCAATGTTCGGCTGATCGCTGGTCATCTCGTTATTCATATTACTATCGACTAGCGATCAGGTGAGCGCACAAGTCGACCGCCCCCAATCGAGTGATCTGCCAGGGTTGTCCTTGATTCTCTCCGAGACGATGAAGTAATCCAGCCTCCATCCAACATTCCGGCTCCTCGAGTCTCTCATATTGCACCAGAATGTGTAAGCGCCTGTTTTCTCTGGATAAAGCTGTCTAAATGTATCAACTAAACCAGAATCAAGGAACTCAGTCATTCCATCTCGCTCTTCCTTGGTAAAACGTGTTCTTTTAGTGTTTGCTTTTGGATTTGCAAGATCGATCTCCTGATGAGCGACATTCATATCACCACAAAAGATCACTGGTTTCTTCTCATCCAGCTCCTTCAAATACTTCTTGAAAGCCTGATTCCACTCCATCCTCTTCTTCATATGAACCAAGCCTCGACCAGTATCGGGCGCTTAGACATTAACAACGTAAAATCCTTCAAATTCTACTGTAATGAGTCTTCCTTCATGATCAAACTCAACTGCCAACCCATATTTGACATCAATCGGCTCCTTCTTGCTGTAAAGTGCGACTCCAGCATACCCAGGCTTGATGCTTCCAACATAGAATCGCATGTACCCAGGTAAATCCCAAGCCTTTGGAATCTTGTCAGCATCGCACTGGGCCTCCTGCAAAACAACAACATCAGCATCCTCCTTAATAATGTACTCGATCCCTTGTTTATACCGCATTGCTCTGATCCCAGCAACATTCCAGGAACAGATTTTGAAGTTGTGCTTGTCGCCTTTGGCATTTGGCTTATCACAGGTAAAGTCGATTTCATCGAGATTCGTTTTCACTTTAGCCTTTGGCTTGGGTTTTTCCTCTTGCTTCGGCTCCTCTGGTTTAGCATCCTTTGGCTTTTCGCCCCTCTTCTGGGGGGGCTTCTCCTCCTTCTCCTCATCTCCATGAGCATCCTCGTCAGGATCTTGCGCCTCTTTAGCTGGTTTTCTTCCACGTTCTGCGGGAAGCTTTTCCTCTTTTTCCTCCTTTTCGTTGGCTTCTTCAACGCCATTCTCAACAGCAACAGCAGCAGCCTCAGCCTCTTCCTCTTTTTCCTGATTTTCATTGGCTTCTTCAACGCCATTCTCAACAGCAACAACAGCCTCAGCCTCTCCCTCTTTTTCCTACTTTTCGTTGGCTTCGTTAGAAAACCAGCTAAAGAGGCGCAAGATCCTGACGAGGATGCTCATGGAGATGAGGAGAAGGAGGAGAAGCCCCCCCAGAAGAGGGGCGAAAAGCCAAAGGATGCTAAACCAGAGGAGCCGAAGCAAGAGGAAAAACCCAAGCCAAAGGCTAAAGTGAAAACGAATCTCGATGAAATCGACTTTACCTGTGATAAGCCAAATGCCAAAGGCGACAAGCACAACTTCAAAATCTGTTCCTGGAATGTTGCTGGGATCAGAGCAATGCGGTATAAACAAGGGATCGAGTACATTATTAAGGAGGATGCTGATGTTGTTGTTTTGCAGGAGGCCCAGGGCGATGCTGACAAGATTCCAAAGGCTTGGGATTTACCTGGGTACATGCGATTCTATGTTGGAAGCATCAAGCCTGGGTATGCTGGAGTCACACTTTACAGCAAGAAGGAGCCGATTGATGTCAAATATCGGTTGGCAGTTGAGTTTGATCATGAAGGAAGACTCATTACAGTAGAATTTGAAGGATTTTACGTTGTTAATGTCTAAGCGCCCGATACTGGTCGAGGCTTGGTTCATATGAAGAAGAGGATGGAGTGGAATCAGGCTTTCAAGAAGTATTTGAAGGAGCTGGATGAGAAGAAACCAGTGATCTTTTGTGGTGATATGAATGTCGCTCATCAGGAGATCGATCTTGCAAATCCAAAAGCAAACACTAAAAGAACACGTTTTACCAAGGAAGAGCGAGATGGAATGACTGAGTTCCTTGATTGTGGTTTAGTTGATACATTTAGACAGCTTTATCTAGAGAAAACAGGCGCTTACACATTTTGGTGCAATATGAGAGACTCGAGGAGCAGGAATGTTGGATGGAGGCTGGATTACTTCATCGTCTCGGAGAGAATGAAGGACAACCCTGGCAGATCACTCGATTGGTGGCGGTCGACTTGTGCGCTCATCTGATCGCTAGTCGATAGTAATATGAATAACGAGATGACCAGCGATCAGCCGAACATTGGGTCGACTGTCGGTCGATCCCAAGTGGAAAACTCGACTCGACTAATGATCGACCATGAACATTTTTTGAACACTTTTCGATCATGTATTATGAAGAGCTTCATCGATCCGCGACTGACTACGCATGGAGTCGATTGTTAGTCGATCCATATACCCAATCGACGACTGATCGAATGATGAAATTTCTGGAGTGCGTGTCGATTGTAGGTAATGGAGTGGCCTATCGACCAGCAATCGACTATGTGTTGAGTCGATCGCTGGTTGATGACATCGATGAAAGCATCGATTCAACTCTTGACTGACCACTGAAAGTTCTTAAGTGCAGATCGATTGTGGGTCATGAATTGCTTCATCGAACCGCGATCAATTGAGTATAGAGTTTATTGTTTGTCGATTCCGATTCATCGGATATTATTATTAATCGTGATGAGTTCCTTTATGGGTTCCCTGAAAAGTTCCTCTGGAAGTTCCCTCAAAAGTTCCTCTAGAAGTTCCCCTGAAAGTTCCTCTGGAAGTTTCCCTTAGAGTTTTGAACGCTCATAAACCAGTTTGACGTTTATAAATGTCAATTTAACATTCATAATCATTCAGAATGTGTTTGATTCATGGTTAACTTCAACTTAGACCAAACCGTACACCAACGTCTCGGCCCTACATAGATTAGGGTCCAAAGAAGAGGAATTCTAAGACTTTGGCTAAAAAAATCAAAAGTGACAACTCAGACAGCTTCCTGTACTTGAATATATAATTAATTCCCGGGAAACTGCGGGTGCCCCATATGTTTTGCACTTCCCAAGCCATTTCTATTTTAAAATCGATGTGGAATGCCTGTTTTTTCGAGGGGATTTATAGATTAGGGTCCAAAGAAGGTGAATTCTAGGACTTTGGCTAAAAAAATCAAAAGTGACAACTCAGACAGCTTCCTGTACTTGAATATATAATTAATTCCCGGGAAACTGGGGGTGCCCCATATGTTTTGCACTTCCCAAGCCATTTCTATTCTAAAATCGATGTGGAATGCCTGTTTTTTCGAGCGGATCTCTAGATTAGGGTCCAAAGAAGGTGAATTCTTGGACTTTGGCTCAAAAAATCAAAAGTGACAACTCAGACAGCTTCTTGTACTTGAATAGGGAGAAAAAACAGAAGCTGATGTTTCTGTAAAAAAACGTGGCCAAGTACATGTTTCTGAGAATTCCTCTCGTTCAAAAGAAATGAGATAATTCGGAAGAGCCAAGAATTGGAATTATTCCGCGTAGGTTGACGAGAAAGAAAAGAAATGAATACGATTAGATGGGAGATTATTAGGTAGGAAAAATCAGAAACTTGGCCTTTTCGATTTTCTTTAATGATTTCAATTCGATTTCGGATGCGAAAAGGCCAAGTTTCTGATTTTTCCTACCGAATAATCTCCCATCTAGTCGTATTCATTTCTTTTCTTTCTCGTCAACCTCCGCGGAATAATTCCAATTCTTGGCTCTTCCGAATTATCTCATTTCTTTTGAACGAGAGGAATTCTCAGAAACATGTACTTGGCCACGTTTTTTTACAGAAACATCAGTTTCTGTTTTTTCTTCCAGATTTCATGATTTTTTCAATTTTTTTGGAATCTATCTATCTTGAATAAATTGCTGAGAGTTGATAATTACTCACCAACGAATGGTAATTTTCTTTATCAACTTTCAGTGTTTACTCCGATTTTATCGGTAGACTGACTGTCAACGTGAACGAGAGTAATGCCAACCCTTTAAAAAAAATCTGGCCAAATCATTGAGATAATGATTTTGGCGAAAAAGTGAATTCACGGGCGTTGCTAAGGTGGGTTCTTTTAAAATATTGCATGTAGAAAAAAACAAATATCACCATTCGAACCCTCGAGGTCGAATTAGGTGATGTAGCTAAGGCTCTTTTTTTCGTAGCTTGCCTGGTTTTTGAGTTATTTCGTAAAAAAGAATAAAAAGTAGTGGAGGGGGAAGCTCTCTCCGGAATATATACGGTCAGCGCTCGGGCCTTCAACATGTACTTGACCCGATACGCTGCCGCGTATCTTGGTTTTCAGTTTTTCGCCATTATTTCGATAAATAAGCGAGATAGAGCGAAATAGGCACTAATTTGGGATCAGGAAAGGAGTATTTTCAGTTTTTCGCGATTATCTCGGTAACTAAGCGAGATAGAGCGAAATGGACGTTAATATGGTGTCAGTAAAAATGTCAATGTCTGCTCCATCGAATTCGTAGAACCATTCGCGATACTGTTGTGGAATTTCGCAGGCTACTTCTTGACGACCTAGGCAGTGTCACTGTAAAATTTCATCAGAAAATACGCCACAGAAAAAGTTATGAAGATTTGAAAATCGGGATTTTCAAGATGGCTGATTTCCTTCGAATATTCCTTCATCCTCATTTTTCACCCATTTCCCGAGGGAATACGGGATTTTCCTTGAAATTTCGCAAAGAATTGAGTGAAACACACGATGATGGGAGATCCTGAAGGGCCAAAAGCCGCAACGATTCGGAATATCCAGTATCCGCGGAATTTTTTCAGTTATTCTCGATTATCTCGGTCAATGAGCGAGATAGAGCGAAATAGACATTAATATGGAGCCAGGAAAGAAAAATTCTAGTTTTTCGCGATTCTCCCGGTAAATAAGCGAGATAGAGCGAAATAGGCCCTAATTTGGGATCAGGAAAGAAGTATTTTCAGTTTTTCGCGATTATCTCGGTAAATAAGCGAGATAGAGCGAAATGGACGTTAATATGGGATCAGTAAAAATGTCAATGTCTGCTCTATCGAATTTGTAGAATCGTTCGCGATACTGTTACGAAATTTTGCAGGCTCTTTCAGGACGATATAGGCAGTGTCACTGTAGAATGTCATCAGAAAATACGCTACAGAAAAAAAGTTATGAAGATTCGAAAATCGGGATTTTCATGATGGCTGATTTCCTTCGAATATTCCTTCATCCGCATTTTTCACCCATTTCCCGAGGGAATACGTGGTCTTCCTTGAAATTTCGCAAAGGATTGAGTGTAACACACGATGATGGGGGATCCTGAAGGGCCGAAAGCCGCAACGATTCGGGATATCCAGTATCCGCGGAATTTTTTCAGTTTTTGTCGATTATTTCGGTGAATAAACGAAATAAAGCGAAATAGACATTAATATGGAGTCAGGAAAAACTTTTCTCAGTTTTTCGCGATTATCCTTCATAAAAAGGATCAAGAACGCTAACAATCGATATATTGAAAGTTGTCACCATGTTCGTTAATTTTTGACGCGGTAACAGCGCCATTTTTCATGTTCAGATGTGACTTTTTGATGTACTCCTGTGAAAAATCGCCATGGAATTTTTTCAATATTTTGTACACATCACGAAATGTCCCGCGATTCCGGAGAGTTCGGTAATTTTTAGCGAGACCTTTCGGGACTTTTTACTGATAATTTCTTTCCGTGTAGTATAGTACGCGTAATATACTATATTAAAGATACCTAACGGGCGCGCTGTAGCGCGTCATCGGTCTCGTATACCCAAAAAGGAATAAAAATGAAACCTCTCAGGTTCAATTATCCCATCCACTAACGTCATTCTTCAATTTCCTCTGTGATTTGAAATGAACCATTTTCCTCAATTACTTTGATATGATACTAACTGACACAACACAGTGTTAAGCAATTCTATTTTTCAATATCAATTGAGAGGGTTATCGTTCTACTTGCATACTCGCAACGTATTTCTAATTGGACAAATAATCAATATAATTCAATATTTGTTAATTGGTCAACTTCATTAACCTTTCACTTTGATCGAAATATTTTTCCTACATGTTTTTATTTCTTCTTCCACGAGTTTCATTATAACGAGATGACGGATCGTGATATAAAAGAAAAATTATGTTTTATCATGACGGGAAAATCAATCAACGATCGTTGATTGATTTTCCCGTCATTCTCCATCGATGGAGAATGAGAGAAATAATTATCGATGGATGAATGAGGGCATTAATGGAAAAAAAATTATTTCATAAATCGAATGAAGAGAAAAAACAACATGTTTTGGGTTTCTCTCCGTATTTTTATTGAATTTTAAATTGACAGGATAATAGACTAGAAATCACAGTTTATCGATGATAAATTACGTAAACTCGTTTTATTGCATAACAATTGTTTGTCAATAATTGGTAGATAAGTAATTTTGGGGACCAAGTTCAGGGATAAAAATTAATTAATTTTTTTTTTAACATGAAAAAATTAGGAATTACTTTGCATTGATAAAAAATTTTTATCAGAACAGCGGCATGAATTTATTTTGTTTTAATTTTACATTTAATTTCACTGGCTATCAAATCCGATGTTTTTTTTTTTCATACATAGTAATTCAATCGAGTTTGTACTAATGATTACTCATGTTGCAGCATTGAGATATGAAAAAAAATCTCTTGAAATAATATTCTCACATGACGAAAAATTGATAATAATTAATGTCGAGATGTAAGTTTAATCCATGTTCTTGTTGGTTGTACTATCAGGCCAGGATATTTATCTTCTAGGCCCGTTGGTTGTCCTTTGACGAATGAAAAGTCAAATTGATGTACGAGAGCTGAAAATAGTTGGAATACTACAAATCTTGCGAATGTTTCACCTCCACAAACTCGCCGGCCAAATCCAAATGGAAAAGTCCAATCTTTTCCAATCTGTCCGTTCTTGTCGAGAAATCTTTCGGGTCTGAAATTATCAGGATCTCCCCACAAATCATGATCATTGTGCATTTCTGATAAATTGGTTATAATCACAGTATTGGCTGGAATATCATAGCCCCTCAGTTTCGTGTTCTCCGTGCTTCTGTGTGCTACACTGAGCGGTGTCAATGTTTCAATTCTCATGATTTCACGAATTGTTGCTTCAGTATATGGTAAACTATGGAAAACAAACCATCACATGAATTTACTATTTATTAAAAGTTTTCTCTAAGTACAGGGGGAAAAAAAAATTAAGAGTAAAGTGAAATTATAAAAGTACTGAATTCATAAAATGAGAAAAAGTTACTTTTTCCTGTCGTCCCATTCTGGAAAACGTTCTTTCCCAACTACATGATCAAGCTCCTCCTGAACACGTTTCATAACTTCTGGATAGTGCATCATGTACTTGTAACCGTGTACAATGACACTCGGTACCGCTGATAGTGCAGGGAACATGAAATCAACTGTGACACTTAGTAATTGTTGCTCGCAAAAGGTTTCATTAAGCTTTAATGTTTTGAGTTCTTTCAAGTAGGTTGGAACAAATCCTTCGGTCTGTTTTTCGTCCATTCTCTCGTCAATAAAGCGCTAAAAAATATAAGATATACGAATGATTTCATATGATACAAGGCTTTCAGGAACACTTTCACCTTTTTGGTGATTAAATGGATCAATTTTGTCCGTCTTAATTGTCTTCTTGTAAAGAAATGCTTGAAACGCAAAACATCTTATCTTATTTACATTTCAAAATTAAAAAACGAATTCTGAATTTATTTAAATTGAACAATTTCATGAATAACTTTGTTAGTTCAATGGAACTCACTTTAACGAAATTGATCATTCCAAAGTGACCATTTATCCAGTCTCTGGCACCAAATAAATTGCCAAAGTGTCTCAACCATGGAGCCATCGAGAGTGCACCACCTGAAGTATCACCACCTTTTTGAAACATTGATGCGTGAATACACAATTGCCTTAGTTCATCGTGTTTCTCACGACCAAGTGTTTCGCCAGACATTACTGACCAAATTACATTGGCGCATGTTGGATACAGGATGTTTGGAAAGTACACTTGATCACCATGCACCACTTGCTGAATAAAAGAATAGAGGATAAGTAGCGAGGAGGTACAATACAGGACAATTCAATGATTTTTTCACTCTCCATTGGTGAAGAATATCTTGGACAACCAAACGAAATAGCTTAAATTTTATAGATTCTCTGCAAATACTCTATTCAATTGAAAAAAATTGCCTCATCTCTCTTAGTTTCTACTTCAATTTTTTCAACAAACCTTTTCGGATTCATTAATCGGTCCATTTTTAATTGTATCAATAAGAATACGTAATTGTTCATTAAAGATGGTCTCCAATCCTTCGTGTCTCCTACCAAATCCAAAATCTCTCATATTCCTAAGTGCATAACGTCTCTGTTCTTGCCACACTTCACCATCATTGAAGAAAATACCTAAGGAAATAAAGCAAATTCCATCAATAGTCATGATTTCAATTACAGGATGATTCGATTTTACATCTTGGCTCTTGAAACCATCTGGAAATATTATACAGAGTAAGGTGGTGGCGGGTATAATTCACATGCCAATTGAACGATTCGAGATTCCTCGAATGAATTAGATTAGAAAATTTAACTTTTTTTTTTGTCAAGTTCTGATAAAACTGAAATTTTGAGAAAAACAAAAAATATTGTGGTCCATCAAATCTTGAGGAAAAAAAAAAAATAGAATTCTTGAAAGATTTATTAGAAAACTCCTGAAATATGATTTCCACAGAGAATCATCAGAGAAAATAAACACATGTCCATTCTAGCCCTGTAGACATTTTTAGTGAATGACTTTATATTTACCCAGTGTTTTTCCCCATGCTCTGACAGTTCCCATGTAGCCTGTTGTGTCTCTCCCATCAAATTCCTTCCTCGTGAGTACTTCTTTGACAGTGTCATAATCATTTACAACAACTGTATAATAAGAGCCTAGCCACATGCTAATTACTTTTGATTTATATTTGTCAACGTAGTAACGAAGAGTTTTGTGGGGAAATTTGTAATTCCCCCATAGCAACAGCCAGTATGAGCCCCATATTGGTAGACGTACTGGACCTATTTTTTATCATTGAAAGACAAAGGAATAAGTTTTCTTCTACTAGATTATATAGAATTTCCAATAAAAGAAAAAGTCTCTTTCTTGATTCTTATCATCCAAGTTCAAAACAAGAAAAATTCAATTTCTTCTTGGAATTATTTTTTATGAAAACTCTTCGAGTCTCAAAAGAACAGCGGAATTTTTTTTTAGCTCTTATATTTTTATGAGATATCTGAGAGATATTATATAAAAATATCATGCACTTGATGACCAAGTGAATTTTCTTATCACATTTGAAAAATATTTTTTCTGACCTGGTGACGACAGTTGAGAATTGAAAAAAATAAAAATATCCTTCATATGAGTAAATTACAATCAAATCATAAAAAACTTTTCAACTCTAAAGCCCAGAATAATAAAAATAAAGAATAATTACAAAAATTATTTCGTTCGATAGTGAGCATTGTCAATTTATCGGTCTGGTATTTACACAGAATAAAAAATTTCCACAAAAAAAATTCAATCTCTCTCGCGGGATCTCGAGATATTTCAAGAAAAATAATTTCCGAAACAACTTAATAATTAAATTGAAAAAATAATAAAATTAGGAGGAATATTAGAAAAAGAATGATTATTTTTACCCGGTGGTGCGTTCCCCGGTTTCCACGTGACAAAGTTATAACACGCGTAAAGTATCAAAAAAGCAATAAAAGCAATGAGAATTGGAGACATGTTGCTCTCACCAAAGAGATGCACTAACTGACGAAAATGATAAATACGCAGTTGAATTGATCACCCTGGCTTTTTATCATCGCCTTCACTCTTGTTAATCATCCCCACAAGTTTGTGACCTTTTATACTAATTTACATATGTTTTGTCCTGGATTTATGAATCTCAAAGTCCATCCAATTATTTTCATTTCACTTGATTTTCTTTATTTTTATAATCTTCATTCTGCACTAATTAAGATTAAAATAATTTCCTCATAATGTTGAAAGTAACAAAACATTAATTATTTGTAAACAGAAGTATGACTTTGATGCAATAATAATTTAATGAGTAAAACCATTTAATTGATTGAAGGAATTATCATCAAGTTTAATTTTTCAAAAATTGATAAGTATTTCTCAATTTATTTCTAGGACTAGATATAGTAATTACAAATTAAATTTAACTATGGAAGAAAATAACTGTACATTGGCAAATTGTTTTTCCTTTTTTTTTTTAAATAATAATAATGATATTATTGAGAGCTTATGCGTTTCTTCGAAGATACATTTCCGCTATTAGTATTCAATTTAATCGTAAGTACTATTTATCACGTTTTTTCTTCAAGTTCTCTCTTCTAATTACAGTATTTTGTATCGCCAGTGCATGCAAATAGTAAACTATCTTTTATAATTGTACGTATACGATCGTCACGCATTATTGCTGATCCAACATTTGGCGTTAATTTATACAATGTGTAGATACATCTCTCTAAAGTATTAATTATTTCTTTATCAAATGTTGGAGTCTCCGTTAAATCAACGTGGAGTTTCAATAATGCTGTATAAAGAGTTGTACAGTGAGCTGGTATACGCATGTGGAATAATGTAAGAATTGTCTCGGCAGTCTGTGAAAAAAAAAAAGAAAGAATGATTCCCACATTTTCCAAATGTATGTAAAAAATGTCTGTGAAATTTTGGTGGAATATAATTTTGGAGAATGTAGTAATTATTCTCCGTAAATGCAACAAAATTACCAGCAATGTTGCCTTCAATGTTCTCAAGTCTGTATGATGACTACAATATTCTTCGAGTATTCGAACAATTCTCTGTAACCATTTGGCACAACCCAAGTGAGTCAAGAGTTGAGGAAGACTAGTCATATAGGCATGACGTAGATTCAAGTCTTGTTCCATTTCCATATTGTCAAGAATTGTTGCTAGAACATCGTCTCTCTTTCCCCACTGAAAAATTAAATTTTTAGGCTGATGATTCTTATTTTTAGATAATATTGATAAGAATCTGAATCTGAGTCGCTGATAATGAAGAGATAAACTTGACTACCAAATTTGAATAATTGACAATTATGAAATTAGTGTAAATATTTTGCGTTTGTTTACCTCGAAGAAATTGAATGAATCATTGGCATTCTCAATTCTTGCTAAAACAAGTGTGATGCAAGCAAATGTTGGAATTATATATTTAACATCACGATTGTGGGTTAATTTTCCAAGAGCTGAATAAATTACTTCAGCATAGCCATTATCAATAAATTCTTTTTGCTGCAAAAAATCAAAATATACACTTTAATTCTTTCAATATTTGGGGGAAAAAAACAACGATTTTTTTTTCTCTCAATCTTAAAAGTTATTTTTCAATCATGAATTGAAAAATAAAAGCTTTTTATCAAATTATTGTGCCAATTAAAGCTTCAATCTATAAATATTAATCAAATCTTGTGAAAAGTTTCGACATCTTTGATACTTCGTCAATTAACTGTCGTGTCTTTCCTTGAAATAGAAAAATAACATTAATTGACAACATGTAGTCAGCATTGATGGGAAAAAAATGATTCTATTGATAAATTTTGAATTGAGTTCAATCAAGATGTCCACAAAATGAAAAAATATTTTCTTGTTCAATACAAACCATTGAACAGTGTTGAATTATTTTGTAGATACATTCTAATCCTATAAGTATATTTTCTGGTACAAAGTCATCAAAAATAATTAGTGCTGTGGGAAGAATACTCGATAAATAATGTGATAATCCAGGAACCTGAAAAAAAAATT
The DNA here is from genome assembly GCA_963921955.1 of Aleiodes alternator. Lineage (NCBI taxonomy): Eukaryota > Metazoa > Arthropoda > Insecta > Hymenoptera > Braconidae > Aleiodes > Aleiodes alternator. The sequence continues at coordinate 7,092,754 of OY998115.1, read as the reverse complement.
AAATTGAAAAAAATATGAGTATTTCATTGAAATAACAGAGATAGCTCAGTCTTTCTTTATAGAATATCTCAGACTCTAGAGCAGATAGGAGTAATACTATTTTTTGGCAAGTTGCGATTAATGGGAGAGAAAGTATGGCAAAATGGCCAATTCTAATCAAACATTTTTTTCCCTAGAAAAAATTATTGGAGAAGAATTGCCCTATCTCACATAGTTTTCGATATATTCTCAAAGAGTGACTTATCCTGTTTTTTTTTTTACTAAATAACAATATTTCTAAATCATTCTTAAAATTCAAAAAACTGGCTCGAAAAATACCTCTACTTGATTGAGAAGCCATTTGTAACAAGTAACAGCACTAGGATATGTTTTCCACGTGTCCTTCAATAATTTTGGCCTCAGAATAATCAATATAGTCCCAAATTTATCATCATTATCACACAAAAGTGATGCCAAATTATCAACTCCAAATGCTCCACAAATATCTCTCAATAAATTCCGTGCAATTATTGGCGTTTCATTATTATTCCATGGACTTGTCTCACTCTGTTCACCAACAATTATAATCAAATGTATGACTACAATTCTCATGACTTCAGGATCATTGAATTCTTCAATTTTATTTATAAAAATTTGACGAAATATCTCATGCAATTCATGAAGATTTTTATTTATTATTCCTCTATAATCCTGAAAATCTTTCTCATCACATGGTAGATCAATTCCACCATTGTATTGTGGTACAAATGTATCAATACATTTTTTCAAAAGTATTGCTGTTACTGAATTTGTGGTGATTTTCATGCTCTCCATCTCCCTCATCAATTCTTCCATATTCACCATTTTTTTTACTTCTCAATAATTCACAGATATATTCATGTAATATATTAGTTTATTGTTGTGAAAAATATCCAATAAAATTTCAAAAATGTCGAAAATCTAATTACTCCCATTTCGTTTAATTAATAAAGAGACTCAATCAATTGATAACAAGAGAAAAGTATTAAAAAACTTTTTCCATTGACCATTTTCTTTTTTCCAATGGAAATATTGACTTTAAAAAAACCGTTTAAAGCTGAGGAATCTATAAGAATTTCTCCAGATTATTATTTAAACAGGAGAATTTCTTGAATTTCTCATTTTTTAAACAAGAATTTGGATTTTCGTTGGACCTCAGAGGAATTCGATAGTATAAAATTCAACTGGGAAATATTTTTTAACACCTATTATATCAATTAAAAAAACTCAAATTTAGCATTCGTCTGATCAATAACATTGCTATCAACAAAATTATAAATATTGCGGTGGATTTTTTTATGTACTTGCACGTAGAATTTGCGATTCTTTTTACTCTTTCATTAGATGGATAAATTTTGGGTTGAGGCCACGAGCCCCAGTGCTCATTTGTTAGACAGGTGTGACTGATCAAATTGAAAAAATCCCTAGCATTCAGAAAGACTGCAACTTCCTATAGCCATGCTAGTATAATACAAAATGGATGAATTGCCGCTCTTATTAATAATTATAAGAATTATTCAGAAAAGTCATCATGTAATTTAAAAATACTTTTTTCGATGTACTTGTATGTTGGAAATGATTCTTATTTACAGTCCTTTCAAATTACGGTTATGTTCTCGTTGTATCCAATGTGGTCTAATTGGTAATGAGTATAGCTTGTGAAAATTTATGATGTGAAGAAAAATTCTGTTATTCATTCCTAGTGCGCTGCAATTTAGATTGCGCATTTTGTCAGTTTTACAATATAAAAAATGATTATTTATTAAATATTGAGAACAATAAAGACATATATAAATACAATCATTTTATAGATGTAATGTATGATTCCTTAAATTATTTTTTCCGAAGTTGTGAGGTTTCCTATAATGTGCATTATGGAGAACGCTATTATCGCAAACCTTCGCAAGAAGATATTGATATTTTTCAATAAATATATAGTACATTTAAATACATGAATTGAATACTTGGATATTCGGACACAGCCGACTATTCGGAATCCATCGATTTCAAAACTGTTTACAGTGGTCTCGAATTTTCAATTGCAAAATTCCATCGGTCCACTAGATTCCTGATGAAGAGTTGAATTTCTAGAAATGGGGGGAAGGTTGAATAGATAAGGTGAATTGAATAATTTTCAAATTGAAAGTGTATTTAATATATAATTAGTATAAGCTTCAATGGATTAAATATTCTCGATAAACTTTGTTGGCTATAAATAAGGGAATAATATGATTGTAACATTTTGATTGCTAAGTTATTAGAGTTAGAAAAATGCTTCTTTCAGATCAAAACGGAATGAGAGAAATTGTTGATTTCTCCAAAATAATGTTACCGACTGTCTTAGGCTTTACAGGAATAGGGAGGAGGATAAGGCGAAAACTGCTTTATCGACTGAAAATCACAAGTCGGTACAGACTATGATAACTGATGCCGACTGATCAGAATTTTCATTGAAATCAAATTTCTGCAATAATATAAAAAATTGAATATTTTTCGGAAAAATCGTATCGACTTTTTCCTGGAAAACAATAGAGAATATTATTTCCCATTGAACTAATATTGCATCGATTACTCGATTTTTGAATATGATCGATCGAGAATGGTATGCGATATCTTGAAATAATTGTGTGATATAATAACTGATTAATCGAATATTTGAATTTGATCAATTTCCTCAAATCAGAACAGGGAACATTGACTAATCGAATATTTGAAATGGATCGATCGGAAGCAAAGGTGATATTGTTTTTGTTCAATACTATTTATTTACCAAATCGTTTTTCTGATTTTCATTTTTTTGAAGGAAAAATCGAAACAATATGTACAACGGTTGAACGTACAAACAAGAGGCATTCTTTATTTTCCATCAATTATACATTATTTTTTTCTTTTTTTAAATAAAGACAACCCAATGGGATATTTATTTTACTCTATCAATAATCATTAATTTACTAATCTCCATGATTATTTCACGTTCATCATGAAAATTATTTATACTAGGAAAAAGAAAAAGATTAAATAAAAATTAATGATTAGAAAAAAAAATGGGCTTCTGATAAATTGATAGAAAAAAAAAATTGATATGAAGGAAAACGTATTCAAATTATTACTATCGTCCCGGGCAACCTGTTGATTTCTTCAAATTTTCCTTCTTGATCAATTTTCTTTTCCCTTTTCATTGGAGAGTGAGTGAGATAATCTCCACGTTTCAGTTTCTAGGAATATCTCGGAAGCTACGAGAGACAGGGGAATTTCCATAGACTTTTCGTTTAGCTCTCATCACCTTGACAAAAAAGCTCACTGAGGAAATTTCTCTGACTCAATTATTTATAAAGATATTTAACAATAACTGATCCCAACATTATCTGATGCATTTTTGAAACCTCGCTATTGATTTATTTGCATGACTTTTTCAAGGATTATTAAGAGAAGTTGAAGTCGCATAAGTTTGAGAATGTCTTTTTTGGAAAGCTTGGGAAATTTCCAATGAAAAACACTACAACAAGAGCTATGCACAAGAATATTTTTCAGGGCAGGAGCCGCTTTTTCTCATTTTTCAACTTCATCTCTAGTAAGTGTAAAAGAAGAGTTCGTGGCGCCATCTATGGATACTGAAAAAAGCTATTTACACTTACCGGCTGTACCGATCCAGGGTAACCTTCTACTGATCGGAATTGAGTTATCGAGCGGCCAACGTTGAGCTACTGACGACTTTACCGACAAGCCAAATCACACCATAATCTGCATTTGGATAAATGAATAGTTGTTCGATTTTTAATTCACTCATTGTTTATACTCATTATAGTCAACTTATACAATCTCCTACACTAGTACAGTCATGGCAGAATGCAAACAATATTGAGGAGTGAAAAGTTTCCAGGCATTCAAAATCGTTCAAGCTTTCGACATTTTATTCCCCAATTAATAATAAATGAAATTTTTATGCATTCGCAGCCGGAACGCAACATTTTTTCATCCCAATGTTAGTCAGTTACAATTAAATTGCAGCTTTTATACACAGTTTCCCGGATCTACATTCACACCATTACAGTAATTAATGAAATTCAATTGACGGTGAGATCTTATTTTACAAATATCAAGGACAATACAAAATGAATCCTTAATAACATAAACAATTACCTGTACTCTGTCAAAACGAAATGCTATGAATGGAACTTCAGTTTTATGAAATCCTCACAATTTCAATTTACTCCGATATTAATTCTTTACCTTTTGGATTATGAATTCCTGCTTGCATTCATCAATTGGGCAAAAACATCTATACATTATCGCTAGATCTTTGCCAAATGCGTTTCAGACAGGTCGCGTTTTTGTGAAATATGCATATTTTAAATATATTCTTTCGTGTTCTTGATCGTTATAGTTGATTTTTTTTTTAAATCGTGTACGTCTCTTAATGTTTCATCATTGTACATTATAAGACTCTGTACATTAACTATTACTAAACCCTTTGTAGTCTTGCGAACTACAGCCTAAATTTAAAAAAAATGCTTCTCAGTACGCACTCGGAAATTGACCGTAGCAAATTGAATTGCGTTCTGTCAAACAGAGATTTTATGGTATAGTAAGTGCAACTCCTATAGCTTCCTAGGAACTTCTATTTCGGTATGTTGCATCATTGGTTACTTTTACTGTGGGGCCCGTGGCCTCAACCCTAAATTTTTCTTCATTTTTTTTCTCTTTCCCTATGGAGAGAAAAACTCTCCGTCACTTCTGTTGTTAATTGTAAGGGGCAGCACTTGCTGCTCATCAGTTTATCTAGTTTAGGATTTTTTACCTAGATGTCACTAGTACTTGGTTCTAGGGAAATCATATGATATCTGTCACAAAGCATTGAGATAGAATTTCAACTGTCAAAGAAAAAAAAAAATCTACAAATTCGTTTAAAAAGCCTAGCCAAAAAGAGGTGAATTCTTTAAGGATAATTTTATTTTTATTCAATTTATACATCAAAACATTTTGATAAACATTAATTATTTCAAAAGGTATATACAATGTTAATGACATTCAATTAATATTAATAATTAATACTTTATTTACTTTCATAATTTATTTAATGTTTTTTTTCTTTATTCCAGAGAATTTTCTCAGTTTATACATTTATTGGAGTATAATTAATACTGTAAGTCGAATTTTCTACTAATTATTTATTTAGCTCATCATTGATTAATTCACTTTATGTTTTAATTTTCTTTCTTCATTAATTTTTTCTGTCAACTTGGTTTATTCGTGATCATTGTAAGAACAATTGAACATAAAAATAGCCGTCTTTTTGATTGTAGAATTTTTTTTTAGGAATTAACTTGACGTATTGTATTCATTTATTCAATTTGATAGTAAGATGGTGATGGTGATGATGTGATGATGATTTCATCCTCGATTATTTCATCACTGTCACGTTTCTTTCCACCCCAAGGATCGAATGGTACACGTGGTAAATTATTGTTGTAATTCATACGCTGAGAATTGATGAATGATTTTTTATCCAGTACGTTGAGTCTATCTGAAAAATGTGTTTTCTACTCAGAAATTAAATTTCAATTTATGATAATCAACTGGAGCAAATGAAATTAAATTTCGAGAAATTCGAAACAAATTGTTTCGAGAATGAAATTAATTCAGTTGTAAAGAGGTGTAGAAGGATATTTTGGAAAAAGTTGTACTTAATTATTCTTTTCTTCCTACTACTCCATTACTGAAATTTAGAAGATGAATTAATTTACTTCGTTCCATTGATTAGAAAAGAATTGTTCAGTTGTTCTATTAATGAATTGATCAATTCTATTAATTCCCAAAAATAATAAGAATTGGAGGAATTTAAAAAAAGCTGTACTCAGGAATTCCCCTAGACCCAATAATTTTCAACATATGCACAAAAAATAATTTCTCTGTCTCGCCCTCCATTCCAGTTCCATCATTTTACTACTAAATTATTAATCGCAGTGAATGCACAAAAAAATATAGGAAGACAGCATAAAACACAGCATTTGATGAAATTTCATTGAACCTTTTTCTTCACTCGAATAAGCATTATTGACTTTAAAAAGATACTTCCTACTTTGGCAAAAAATAATTGAATATTTCTTCAGTTACCTGTAAATAATAATGATACAAGTGGAGAATGAAGAATTTGTCAATTTATTTGAACAAAAACTTACTCATGAGAAAATCACGTTGATCAAATTCAATTAAATTTGGATCATTTTGATGCAGATGATAATTCAATGATTTGCTGTTTGTAATATCACTTGGTATATCCAGTATTTCATCAATAATTTCTGATCTTTTGCCACCCCAACTGTTGAATGGTTTCTTAATTATATCAATTTGCTCAACATTCCTTTTACCACCCCAACTGTTGAATGGTACTCTAGCTGGTCTACGTATCTTTGGATCCGATTTGTATGTACTCAAGTCACGTTTACCACCCCAGGGACTGAACGAAGGATTTCTACGTTCTTGAAGGACCAAACCATGATTTCTACGTTGCTCGATGGAGCTGATAATCTGTCATATATATACAACAGACGAGCGCATTTATAGGAAATACAATTTCATTCAGGAAATCATAAAAAATCTTGTGTGATGAAAAAAAATAAAAAGAATTGGTAAAACAACTCTAATATAAAGAATCAATGAAAAATCATTAGAGTTTCTTCTTGCCTTGTCATTCTTTATATCAGGCCAGTAAGACCATCTTGCGAATGGGGGAGTCCCCGAGCCAATTCTGTGCACCGTTGAGCCATTATGAAAGTCAAGTTTAACAATTGATCTTTTTCTCAAGTTTTTCGTCAATCCTTTTATTATTTTTGAAGCTTGAAAATAAACAGATTTTTTAATTACTCTATAGTACCTTTTTCCGGGATATTTTTGGATTGGTGAATTTTCATGCGAAACATACTTGGCTGATTGGGAATCAGAGATAAACTCATTTTCACTGACTCCAGATCATTGATGGCCCTCTGTCTCTCATTGTTCTTTAGGTAATACGAGTCTTTAGCCGCTTCGATAGGGAGCGATTGAGAGATTAGGAATACCACGGTTATCCCGATAAGTCGCCACATTCCTTTAACATAATTTTTTTTCTTCTTCATTTAATGATGAAGAATTTATCTTTATGGAGAAATATTAAGTTTCAGAATCCTTTTTTGTGTTGTACTTCGACTAAATTTTATATATAGGGGAAGATGGGGCAAAATGGACACATCTCAATTTTTAGACAAATATCATGGAAAACTCTTGAAATTGATAGAAATATTGTCGGTAGATTGTTTTCGATAATTTTATTGGAGAGCTGGGGAAATTTTAGGCGTGAAACAAGTGGCGGAATTAATTTTTTTCAATTTTTGGTGATTTTGACTTTTTTGAGCATTTTAGAGGCGTGAAACCACTCCTTTTTTTGAAAATTTTCAGTTTTTTGAGAATATCTTCGGTTCTATTTGTCGTAGCGTAAAAATTCCGACAGGAGGTGAAAAGTGAGATTATTTGCCATCGATTCATAGTGGTTTCAATTGAAAAAAAAAATAGATTTTTAAGGTATTTAGGGCATTTTTATGGATCAGTTTTGTGAAACTATTTTTGAAATATAACTATCCCAAAAATTGAGATTTTTGAATTCAAAACCATAAAAATCGATGGGAAATGAGCTCACCTTTCATTTGAGACAAGCTCCGAATTGATATGACCAATAGAACCAGAGATATTTACAAAAAACTGAAAATTTTCAAAAAAGCGAAGGCTTTTACCTCACAAAATTTCCGAAAAATAGTGAATTCTCAAAAAAAACATCGGACACTCGTTTTTCAGATAAAATTTCCTCAGCTTTTCGATAGAATCATCAAAAAAAATCAATCGCTAACCGTTTCATTACAGTGTCCACTTTTGCCCCACTCTCCCCTATAATAATGCATTGTACATGTTCTGTATCAGGATGTGAATATCGGCTTTTTGGTAAACAGTCAGCGTCGTCACAAGTAGAACTATCTACACTGCATTATAATCTGAGAATCCTTTTCTTATGGAAAAGAACCAGACAATGGCGAAGATAATGTCATTTTTCTCTACGCCAAGGAATGGCAATTGAAAATGAGGGGCTATTCTGTGGAAAATTCTCATATAACGAAAATAGAAACAGATTAATAATCCAAGTTTTATTCAACCAGCAAATTGATTAATGAAGAAAATCTTGGAGTGTCAATCTTTGAGGGAAAATTGTTTGATCGATTTTTTTTTTTTTTCATAAAACAGTTAATTCTGTTTTTTTATTCTTTCATTATTGATTAAGGGAGATTGGTGAAATATGATGATTTAATTCTATGTTAATTTATCAAGCAAATTGTTGAAAATCGCGCATGTATCTCACCAGTGGTTTTCGAGATATTCTCAACGAATGAATGATCATAAAGCTTGAATAAAGCTTCTCCGTGAAAAAAAATCGATTTTTTTTTTGAATATTTTGCAAATAAAGAGACATTTCTGATGAGAAACTTCTTTCTAAACGAAAGATCTCTACAAAAATCCAGGTGGAGATAGTATTTTTTCATATTTTTTCTGGGATTGCAAAAAAAAGTGCCCACTGGAACTAAAACGTGAAAATTGAATGCTTCAATTTGAGAAAAAAGGAAAATTCTTGGACTTTTCACTTCTCTGTAATTATTTTCGGATTCAATTATTGTAACGTTACACGACCATTATTCAGATTCCAGTTTTCGGCACTTGATTCGAGGAAAAAATTGATTTTTCAATAGTTTGATGAAAAAAATATATAGGGGAACACGGACATTGAGAGCAAAACGGACATTGTAATGAAACAGTGGGAGATAGATTTTTTTTTGATGATTCCATCGGAAAACTGAGGGAATTTTAGTCAAGAAACATGTTCCAGAATTGATTTTTTTCAATTTCTTGAGAATTCGATTTTTTCTGGCATTTCGTAAAGCCTTTCGATTTTTGGGGGAATTCAGTTTTTTTGTAATATCTCTGTTTCTATTGGTCGTAGTGACCTGGGACCGATTTCATTTGAAAGGTAAGATCATTTTCCATCGATTTATGTGGTTTTAAATCTAAAAATATCGATTTTGCAGGTAGTTATGGAAATTTTTGTGAAAAATTATGATCATCGGATTTTGTCCTATAACTATATAAAAAATCTATATTTTTGAATTCGAAACCGCATGAATCGATGGAAAATGATCTCACCTTTCATTTGAAATTGATCCCCGGTCGCTATGACCAATAGAACCAGAGATATTCACAAAATACTGAATTTGCTTAGAAATCGAAAGGCTTTTTTTTTACCCCTCAAAAATACCCAAATAATCAAATTCTCAAAAAATAAAAAAAAATTAATTCTCCTACATGTTTCTCGACTTAAATTGCCTCAGCTTTCCGATGGAATCATTGAAAAAAATTAATCTCTAATATTTTCATTCACTTAATGATGTTTTCATCATATATGCACAAAAACTCAAAAGTGTCCACTTTACACCTTATGTTCGTATGGCCCCACCTTCTCCTATTCTTCAATTCATCAACGAATTCGCTGAATGAATTGATTTGAAACATATTCAAAGATATCAAAAGTTGATTCGAAAAATTCTTCGGAACAAATGATGGACATGCATCATGATTGAATGATGAAACTTTGCTTTTTCAAATCTGAAGGAATGAAGTAACACACAACACTTTTATAACTCAATCAGTGATGCTTTCAAGCCCTGTCATTTCACATTGATCCCATAAGTCTTCTCACCAAGGAATTTTTTAAAATTTCTGCACGTGCAACTTTCCACTTGAATTACACCGGTAGTGAACTTTAACTATTTGCAGTAAGGAAATATTATTTTCTATGAGTGTAGGTTTTTTTACAATTTAAAAACTGTGGTAATGCGATGGAATTTCGTAGTTCCAATTTTTTCGGTTTTTTTTTGTAAACTTTTCTAGCTCGGATTTTCCTCTGAAGAATGGTCAGAATCTAAATTTTTCAATTTCAATCATTTTAGAAGATAATGCAGTGAAAGGAAGAAATTAAACCGGATGAATCGTTTTTTATATCAATGTCTTCTTGAGAATATCTTGAAAATTGAATGAGATCGCACGATTTCGTCCTAATGTATTTTTCGTAGAAAATTTCAAGCACAACAGGTAGGATTGACGGAAGTGTAGTTTTCAAAATATTCCTGAGAAATTATTAAAAAAAGCATCGGCTTATCCCATTTCACCTCTTCACTCTTTGAATTCATCCAGATTAATGACCAAATTAAATCCAGTAGCTAAAAACTAAAACAATTCTTTTCGGATAATCATTCGGGTGAAATATTTCAGAATTGAAGCAAAATCAAAGTTAAAAAAAAAAAATTCGCAATAAAAATTGGGTAATTCTATTTCACCACTTCTCTATAGACTCAGTTTTTTAAATTGAATTGACCACTTCACTGCTGAAATTACTCACCTGAGGTGTTAAGCAAATGGAAGAAACTCTTTGATAATTTTTTTTTACAAACTCACCAAATTTTTCCTCCAAATTTGCGGCAAAAAAAACCAAATGATTCGAATTGAGACTCGAATCAAATTCAAATAAATTTCACCAGTCGAGAAATAATAATAGAAATAATTATTTTTTCAATCACCCATGTACCAGAGGATAGTTGCAAGTGTTCACCAAGGGTGTCCGTTCCCTATTCTTATATACTCACCACCTGTCGCACATTCTTTATTCTCATTGGTCTAAAATTCTCGCGCTCATCGAGGGGTGTTTTGCTCTCGCCTACGCGCATCCCCACAGTCTCTGATTCCCTTTCGGATTATGTGTGTATTCTTTTTTAGATTTTTTTCCAAATGTATATTCGATTTTGCAAATTGTACTGATGACCTCTTCAAATAATATCGTCGCCTTAGAGTGAAAAGTGGGGCGTAAGTGCCAAAAACTCGAAATTGTGGTGAGAAAGAGACGTATATCCACTGATGACTTTAAAATGTTTTTTTATGGTCTCCGGAACATTATTTGGGTAATTGAAAATTAGAATAACAAAGTGGCGTAACTACCAATCTTAAAATGAAAGAGACGTATCTCTACACTTACGTTCCTCTGTTTATTTTTATTTTTGAATGCTATATAGATCTGTTTGTTAAAATGATTTGGGATTTTTTAGACAATAGGCAGCTTGATGAAGGAAATTTGAAAAAATTATATAAAAAATGAAGACATATTGGGGTATCTTCTCGGAATTTTTTCAGATTTTTTCATCGAGTTCTTAACTTTGAAGAAAAATCCTGAATTATGTTGTTGTTAGAGGTCCATTTTACCTCATTCTCCCCTAATTGTTAATGTTAAAGTGAAAAGGACATATCTCCGCACTCACGCCTCTTTGTTTTTACACTTTTCTCATCTCATGAGAATATTTGGAGTTATGCCCTTTTGTTTTTGGCAATTTTTATCTAAATCATGGCACTTACGCCTCTTTTGCTCTAAGACGACGATATAAAAATGCAATTTTTGAAGAATAAAAAAGAAGAAAAAAATCGTCTAGAGAATAGATAAATATTAATGAAATTCTTAAAAAAAATATTCTTTTAATCGTTTGAATTTTTCTTCACTTTATTCATATAAATAATTTAATAATCTATTAATTTAAGAATGAAAATAATAAAGAGGAAGCAACAGGCTCTTTAATATACTATAACAGGACAGTGGAATACGTCACTTATATGGCCATTTGTTTTGATATTTAATGCGAGATTAGAGGGAGGTAACATGTGTGTAAAAACACTGGCTCATTTCTTCTCATATCTTTCATGACAAATTAACACACATGATCATCATAAATAACATTTTTCCATGGACTTGTTTCCCTCATTTTCATTCGAAAGTTGAATTTTTAAAAAAAGCTAGCCAATAACAAAATCATAATTTTTCATGATTCTTATTGTTTTTTTTTTCCTGCAATGGATAATTTCAAAGGTAATTTAAATATAAATTTGTATGAATTTTTATCAGCATTTAATATACAATTTTTTTTTAATACGGACACTACTAGATGGAGTAGAAATACAACAGAATTAATTAATTCCACGCAATTGTTTTTATACATTTCACTGACTTCTTTCGAGACTTGATTTTTCTTCCCCTCTTTGCAGTATCAAATGTCCCTTTTTTTTCTTCAATTTTTATGATAATTTTTTCCCGCCTCTTCACTCTTCTCTCCTCTGTAGTGTCGCACGACCATTGGCGTAAAAAATTCAAAATCACCGGAAAAAATTAATACAACAGGCCATATTATTATTATTACTATTATTATTATCATTATTATTATTATCGTTATTGATAAAGAATTATTGAGTTCCAAATATTCCTCATCCTTTCCCAAATTAATGATAACTGTAAAGATACGTGTGAAAAGAGTCAAATTATTAGCAAATGCATAAGCGAAAAGACGTTTATAAGAGAAAAATAAATCCATTCACCCTCAATTTCTCTTTCACGTTACATTTAGTGTCAGAAGTGGGATTCGAACCTAGGACCACAAAAAAAAACAAATAATGATGGTGAGCAGTTCCCTTCTAGGGTTGGAGTATCTTGAAAGTGAGAGTCGAGGTCAATTTCTTGGCGCAAAGGGGGAAAAAGTTTTTGAAATTCAATTTTTATGTGTTAATGAACTTGTCAATTATTTGGATTTTTGAGTAGTGACATGAGCATTTAGAAAGATAGGAAGTTAGATAGTTAGCACAGGTCTTGTAGTTTCATCGGAAGTTGAAACTTCCTAACTCCAAAAACAAAAGTTGGAATTTAATCTGTGCAGAGAAAATTTGTTTGTTTAGGTTGAACTAAAAATACTGAGAATTCGACCAAGAAGAAGGAAGAAACAGTATTGACTTCTGAGTTATTCAAATTACTCGAATGGAAAGAATTTCTAATGTTAAGATTATGTTTAAAAAAAAAAACAGAAAAAATGAAATTTTTAGGAGTAGTTATTAGGACGATAATTTTTGAACGGAAAGTAGTGTTGCGGAATGATTGAGTTGCAAATGAACGATAACTGTAAAGTTATCACGGATAGGTGTTAAAAGAGTCAGATGAATAATAAATTAGTCCATTCAACCCCTATTTCTCTTCTTCTTTTACGTCGCATTAGTATTATTACTATTATTATTTTTATTATAATTATCAATATTATTCGCGGAATCAATTCAGTAGCGAAGAGTTAGAGTGCAGGACATAACTATTTTCTTGCTGATAATTCTTTTAGAATATCTCGGAAACTAAGGCACTTTGGCCTTTATCATCTTCCTTTGTAGCTAATTTCAATTAGGGCTTATATTCTGAGATATTTCTCAGAAAATGATCGGCAATAAATGGGATTATCTCGCTCTACCGCCTTGCTACTGAATTCGAAAAGTTAAGAATTTTCAAAAGCACAATATTGCCAATTCACTTTGATGACTATATAATTCTTATGTGGATTCTGTGATTCAGTAAAGAATAATTATTTTTCAACATTAAATATCCGTCAAGTATAAGAAAATTCATTTGTATTATTTCGAGAAAGCTGGGTTTTTTATTCTAATAAAGAGAAAACATGTGAAAGCAACTCTTCTGATTGTCTTCTGAAAATTAGACGAAAAGCTCTCAACAAATCGAATGAATAAGATTCTACTCTATAGAAGCGTTCAGTGGATTTTCTTTATTTCATTTTCCAAAAATCACTATTAATTCAGTAGCAAACTAATAAAACAGGATGAATCTATTTTTTTTTCTTATTTATTTCATGCAAATATTTTGGAAACTACTCGAGATAGGACAAATTTTTCCGTATTCTTTTTTGTAATGCATTTCAAAGTGTAATGATACACAAAAGTATCAGAGCAAAATCGCCTTATCTCCTCCACAAAAGATCTTCACTAAATCACCGAATTATTCCACCAATAAATTTTTTACAACACACATGAATTATTTTAATTAAAAAACATTGGTATTAAATCATGTGTTCCTCTTCTTCCTCTTGCTATGTAAAAGGGATCCTGTTCTTTGAGCAATTGCTCAACAATATCACCCCTTCTATCACGAATTGGACGTGATTTAGCAGATGAATTTAAATCAATTGTATCAACAAAGCTCAATACATCTGGCTGTATATTACTTTTTTTATCATAATAATTTTTTTTACCACGTGAAATAAAAAATGGCTCTTTCAATATATCCATTATATCCGAGTGTTTATCTCTGGGTTGAAGATAACCACTTTTATGAGCTGAATTCATAATTGAATAATTGATAAAATCATCATCATTATTAATATTTAATTCTCTTTTACGTCGTGATAATGGCTGTTTCGTTGTTATTTTATTTGATTTAGTTGCTGAATTGAATTTTTGATTATCAGATGATCGTTTCCCTCGTGCAACTATAAATGGATCTTCGTCATCAACTTTCGGAGTCTGTTCGTCTCCAGTATTTCGATCCAAAGGTATCCACCGGGGTTCGTCAACGTACAATGGCTCTTGTAGCCACCAATCCCGTGCCATTCGACGACATCTCAATGTATAACCCAGTGAAGCCAAGGATTTCTGCTTCTCCATGTCCTTTAAATTGTCGCAATCCAACCAAATGCGAGAGGGGGGTTTTTCCTGATAATTCGATCTCAGATGCTCAGCACCGTTGAATTTCTCCTCTGGAGCTCTGAAATTAAATGTTTTTTTTTTTCTTTTTCAATCAGAACATTGCTTTTGTAGTTCTCATGATTCCGAATTTTAGGTAAAAGTTTCGAATCCATTTTCTTAAATAGAATTTCGAGATTTATAACAAAATCGCTCGAGCTCGCCAAATTTCCGAATTGTTCTACAATAAGTTTTTTTCAATATTTCGAGAATTAAAAGAATTATCGAATTTTTTCTACTGACTCTCTATGATGTAGAAAAAAAAATGATCACTACAGGAGTATTTCTCGGGCACTTTGTTATGAGAATCGATGGAATTGTTGCGACTCTATGACCTTGTGGTTCACCAAAAATGCATAAATTATTCACAATCAAACACCATCCCCCACACAGATGATGGCATAAATTTTCTTTTTTCCTCTTGTCCCCTTGCCTTTTTTCAAAAGCTCCCCTTTTTTTTACACTCAATATCAAATTCATTCGTTCTCGTCTCATTTCTCACTTAACTGTAAATTTATATTCACCCAAAGTCTTTCAGCTGACCGATTGTAGGCCTCCTCATGTACATGTCAGGTATATACGATGAAAATTTCCCACTGTAAGTGTCCCAGAGGTCCCACGATGGCAACGGTGGAGTCAACTCATCCCTCGTGTTATCATCATGTATTATACGTGTTGGCGTACAGCTTCCATCCTGAAAAATAAGATTTGCGTCACTTGGATAGAGATGAAAGAGCAAAAAAATGTTGAACCTCGGAAAAAAATCATATTTTTTACAACAAGAAAAAAAAAACGGGGAAAATGCTAAAGTTCATTTAGAGTGAATTTTTTCGATTTTCAAAAGGGAAACCCCTCCTATACTTGGCCGAAAAAGGAAATTTTTCTAATAATTGAGAAAAAGAAATTTTGACACATGCTTTTCGCCTAAAACTTCCTCAACTTTTCAATGGAATCATCAGAAAATTTCAATCTTGAACCATTCAATTGTAGTGTTCATTTTACCCCACCTCCCCCTATTGAGAACGGATCCAAATGAATTAAATAGTCAATAGTCATTTGAAAAAAAAATCAAACTTTCAATAAAAATCACCACACTTCACTGAGAAAAAAGAAAAAAAAAAAAAACAATTGATCACTCCCATTGTTAATCCCTGAGAAAAATCCTGCAATTCAATCGATTTTACACTACATTTTTACGATTTAAAGTATCTGGAAAACTATCAGACGAAAATATTTTCATTATTAAAAATTGAATCTCCAGGATTACAAGTGAACAATCTGATTTTTGAATTTCTTACCGTAATGAACGCAACGATGAGAATAATGAAAAATAATTCCGTCATTTTCACAAATATTTAGTTGAATTTTAAATGATTTTGAGTGAAAAAGTGAACGCGACTGCCGCAGTAGTATAGTATCGCCAGTAAAGTCAAAACAATAATGCCCCAAGATCACATCTATCCTCCAGTATTTATGCTATCCGCAATTCGCATTGTTTAATCTACAATAAATTCTATTTTCTTCGTAATGTTTTACCCGAGTGATTTTTTCAATTGCATTTGGGATTTCATTCTTTACACTTGTGGCCCACTGTCCACTGTACCCATGTCAATCTCGTGCTCGTCGAGTGTACAAATATTTCATCTTTTCAATTTTACTTTTCGCATTTTTCATGATTATATTTTTCTCTATTTTAATTTTATTTTATACTTTGGCAGTAATTGATTACTCGCTTGGTCATTCAATAACTCAGTTAATTATTTACATTTTTTTTTCTTTCACAGTTCTGAGAATCGATTGAAAGATAAGAGAGTAACATGGTGAGCTAGATAGTCAATTAATCATATTTTTTTTTTCTTCCATTGATGCATCATTAATTCAAATTTAATTTTAATTTCAGAAATTTCGGTTTCTTGGAGATGGAGACTGTCCCGATTGGTTGCTTGCTGAAATCAATGCACTTTCGCGACTTGTAAGTATTCATTATGATTGTCAAATACTTCAGTAGTACTAAAGGGGAAAAAATGAGCGCATTTTTTCGGCTGATACATATATATTTTTTTACCAACATCTCGGAAGCTAAGTGAAATAGCCCAATCTTCTCCTCGTCCTTTTTTGTAGAAAATTTCAACAGGTACGAGAAAGGATAGCGGCAAAATCAGCCTATCTGTCTTATTTTCCACGATATATAGGGGAAATTCGCAAAAAAGGGACATTCCGATTGAATCGCTCGAGATAGAGATATTTTCTAATGATTTCATTGAGGAGTTGGTGCATTTTTAGATAGAAACCATGCGTCTAAACCAATGTTTTTAATTTATTTTTTTTGAAAAATCTCACTGAGAGAAGTATCCTGATAAATTTTCCAAACCCAATGATGTTTGGTATAGAGAAAGGCGGGGTAAAATGGACACACCTAAATTTTTAGGCAAATATTGTTGAAAACTCTTGAAATTAATAGAATTATTGGCGGTAGATTGTTTTTGATGATTTCATTGGAAAGCTGAGGAAGTTTTGAGTGGGAAATAAGTGCTGGCATTGATTTTTTTTGAATTTTTTGAGATTTTGACTTTTTGGAGCATTTTAGAGGGGTAAGACCCTTCCTTTTTTTGAAAATTTTCAGTTTTTTGAGAATATCTTCAGTTCTATTGGCCGTAGCGTGAAAATTCCAACGGGAGGTGAAAGGTGAGATCATTTGTCATCGATTCATAGAGTTTTCAATTTAAAAATATCGATTTTCAAGGTATTTATGGACATTTTTGTGAAACAGTCCTGTGAAACAGTTTTTGGCCTATAACTATCCGAACAATTGATATTTTCGAATTCAAAACCCCATAAATCGATGGGAAATGAGCTCACCTTCCATTTGAGACCAACCCTGAATTGCTACGACCAATAGAACCGGAGATATTTGCAAACAAACTGAAGATTTTCGAAAAAGGAAGGGCTTTCATCCCTCAAAAATGCCGAAAAATATCGAATTTTCAAAAAAATCGAAAAAAATATAGCTGAGACTTATTCTTCGACTGGAATGTTCTCAGCTTTTCAATAGAATCGTCAAAAAAAATCCATCTCTAACCATTTCATAACAGTGTACATTTTGCCCCACTCTCCCCTATCTCATGAAAAAATAAAATCATTATTTTTCTATTTTTAAAAATATTTGCAGAATGAACAAAGTTCACTTTTTTTTCCAAAAAACAGTCCCCTCTACTATATTCGTTCATTGAATTTTAAAACCATTGCAGACTTCCATAAAAGTGAAACTTTTAGGCCAATTGGTGGTAAAATCCATCGTCAGCGGTGACCAGTTGGACGCAAGTATTTTATTTTTATTACATAAAAAAAAAAATTGAATGAATTCGCTATTTTCTCCTTTTTGTAAAGACAAATGCGGAAAATTCGTAATTCAATATTTGAAAATAAAAGGCGAAAGAAAATTCATTGAATTTACGATAATGTCAGGATGTATGAGTGAAAAGACACAAAGAGAAATAAAATGAAAAGTCGCATTTCTTCATTTTCCATGTCTCTTCCATCCCCATATTTTTTCACATTCAATGCTATTTATTACGTAGTGAAGAAGAAAAAAAAACATTTAAATCTGTTTTTTATTAATTTTTTTTTGTGGATTATTCTCCCTCAATTATCTTGATAATAGCAGAGGGCAAAAATAATGTATTTTTTATGGTTTCAGGAGGAAAAAGTTAAGAAGCTTACGCATGATGCAAAACTGGGTAAAAATACATTGATAATGACAAATTGTTCTATCATTTTCTTTTTTCTATCTACATTGGATGAATTTATTTTAGAGTTTGATGATGCCAAGGCAATAATTGCAGCGTTAGAATTGATTCTAAAGTCCTCGGTACGTTATGGAGTAAATGCGACAGATCTCAGCAGTGAACTGCAACAATTAGGACTTCCAAGAGAACACAGTTCTGCTATTGGACGACTTCATACGGATAATTTCAATAGCATCTTGGATTCATTGACGGCTCAATCACTCCGACGTAATGGAATCAATAAGTTGCATGCACCTTACCTTTGAATGCATCTGAAAATTCTTGGGGTTTTCGGGAAAATTTAGCTAAACATAATAGTTTCCAAGATATTTTTTCGAAATATTATCCATATTTTTTTTCCGAGCTATTTTGTACTGCTTCACTTGATTTTCCGAGGAATTTGTTGGGATTCAGCTCTAGTTGGGTAATTTATACTGCTTTTAATTATGAAAAAGGATTCCTAATAACTTCTCCTGAACTTGCTGATTTCTCAAATGCTTGTCAAGTCATCTGGAATATCGCGGAAACTAATAAAGATCGTGCGATTTTACTCTAATTCACTTGATTTCACAAGTATTTTCTATAAAAATGTGATCATGCTGGATTACCTCTTTTGCTATTAAATTTGTTCTTCTTCCATCATGGCTTTTGTCACGAAAAACCTAATGATTTTCCGGGGCTTACTCTTCTGGAAAATTTCCATTTCATTGATGAAAAAAAAAGTTTATCTACATGATTTATCTGTTATACAGTGAATCATCTATCCTCGGTGGAGATATCACCTGGTGATGAGCATACATCGTCAAATTTCATGAAAATATCTTTTAAATTACAAAAGTTGGATGGCAAGGAAACAGTGGAATTTGTCAATGTACGAAAGAGGGAAATTCCAGTACTTTTAGAGGGTAAGAGAGTAATGATCACATCATATTTTTCAAAATATTGACCTTGGAGAGAGAAAGATATATATTCACTCATTTGTATAAAAATTTACCTCTCATTTTTTCGATTACAGAGATGAAGAAAATCAGGACAATGATGACCGACTCAATGTAATGGAAACTAATCGAAAAAATCAATGTTTTTTGTACATGGTTTTTTTATTTGTCAATAAATGAATATACAAAGTTTACACTTAATCAAATTACGAGTCGAATACTTTGTATCTTAGTAAATCATTGCGAGGACGATAGTGTAATTGTTCAATGTTGATTTTAGAATGGAATAATCAAGAAGATTAGAAAAATCATGAAAAATCTACTTGAATAATATTTAAACAAAACATGAATTTTTAACATTATCTGTTTATTCTTCTCAACTGATTTTTTTTCTTTCGTTTTCCATTCTCGCAATTGATACAGTAACAATAGAAATGGCAATTAGGTACATATTACAGTTTAAGGACAGCAATAAAATACAGTCGACTCTGTTTATAAAGTTTATTTGGAGTATCAATATTCCAATATTTTCAGAGAGAAATTGTACACCAATTTCTTTCTCGAAAATTCAATTGAAATTGCACTTATAATCTAATGCAGTTAATATTCTAGGTAAATGATCCATTCTTTCGTAAAAAATAAATAAATATTAATATTATTAATAAAGATTACAATACAGTATGGAAGAATTAGTGGTAAATTTGTGAGACGGGAGATATTTATCTCCACAGAATTTCTCGAGAATTTTTAAATCAGTTGACATAAAAAATTCAATCAACTTTTCAATTTCCCATTTTTATTTCTGAGACATCCTGATAAATGAATTCAACACGAGTACCAATAATGATTTGTCAAGATTGATGAATTAACTACACGTGTTTTCATGGAATATCTCAAAGTCTAATAAAAATAGAGAAATCAGCAGCACAGATTCAAAATGGGATAAGTTTCACTGGTCTTGGCATTCATTTTTGAAAAATATTTGGGAAACTAAGCGAGATAGTGAAATTTTAGATAGTGACAAAAAAAAGGAATGACGACGATCTCTCCATCATCATTAGATTCTGAAATATCAATAAAAAATTATGACAAAATAAAATTTCTTACACTCTATTCTCGATTCAAACTTATAAACAGAGTTCGCTGTACATGAGAATAAATATCAAAGCAAGTTTATATAGTCTAATCAGTCTTTATACAATTTTCTTTTTCTTACAATTATTGTTATTTTCACGTTTACATTGAATTTTTTTTTTATTTACAACAGTATTTATTATTTTCAGTGTAGTTGTGCTTTGAATAGCGAGCTCTCAGCAGCTAATTCAATGACTTTAGATTTTGTTTCTTTCTAATTATTCCCTTAATTTTCTTAAAGCATAGGACAGGTGAAAAACTAAGTGCGGTGTAAAATAAATGTACATCTTTTTTTTCCATCATTTCATATAAAATGTAAAAAAAATATTGTGCGAGTATATTAACATTGATTTTTCGAAAATTGTTAACTTTTTCGTGCAGATTCCTTTTTTTCTCATTTTTTATTTTGTTGTACCTCGCAGTTTGCCTAAGTCCAGACTAAAAGAATACAAAAGTTATGGGTCAGAGTATTGTATCTCTTTCGTTTTTCTCTTTCCTCTCATTTTTCCTGTCATTAGTCCCATTATTTTTTTTTTTTCAACTTCTACGGTAAAAAAATATTTTTATAAAAAAATCGCATCATCCAATTTGACGAATCCCCTCATTTTTTTTCTATCGAATTATTATCATTTTTCCATGCTTTTTATGTTTTTTTTTTGTTTCATTCCTTATTATTGAGTTAAGAAAGGCGAGCAGAGAAAACTGCTTTGTGAAACGTAGATGAGGCAAGAGACCTCGGATTATTCTTCGATTTTATGATAATGATGATTACTGATTAGTTATTATCGATTTAATTCAACAAAGCTTCCTTCTTTATTATTGATTCTTTCGTTTTAATCACTTGGGTTTTGTTATTGTTGTGCTTTTTTGGATTTGTCTCGAGGTATACGATATGTCCTACGTATGAAGAGCGAAAAAACTAGCTAATCATTTAGATAGTCGAGTGATAAAACGAGATGATTCAATTTAGTAGCAAATTTTTTTTGATAGAATGAGTGAGAAGTTTCATGCTGATATTTTTGATATTATAAATTTCTCTAAACCTGAAGGTTTTGGAAATGAACTGAGTAGTGAGAAATAAAGAGTTGAAGCAGAAAAAGTCGACTTATTCTACCAATTGTTTTTTGAAAATATCTCAAAAATTGAGAGAGGGCAATACGACTGCCTCAATTTTTTTTCTGTATAGAGAATTCCAAAAGAATCAAGAATGACAATTCATTCATCTCACTCTACCACTTAACAATGGTGTTTCATTCTATTTGTCAATCAATCATTTTGTGATTCAATCAACTTACTTATTGATCATGAAAAAATATATTACCCTTAGCGTTTTAGTTGCTGTGCCGCATACAGAGCTATTCATTCCTTTGTGTCTGTGTTCGTGTTGTGTGTAATTGTATGTGCATGGTTTTTTTTCCTTTTTTTCTTCAAATATTTACTTTTTATATCATTCTTTCAGCATTAATAATTTTTCGAGTATATAAGGAAAATTATCGAAAATATGTACTTCATAATTTCCTAGTATTTTTTTTATCCCCTTATCAATCCAATAAGATAATGGAAAGAATTGAGAGATAATTCGTCGAAATTAAGTAATTGAGTGCCGATTCTCCAATTCTCGTTGCTTCGAGGGGTCATTAACCCCTTCTTTAAGATTAAAAAAAGAGAAAAAAATTGAATTACAAAATATCATTCGGAAAAATTGTAGATTACATTTTCTTCACATTTTCTAAATACGTGTTTTTTTTTCTTTTTATAATTACGAATATGAGTATACGCAATTTATTCAATTTTCATTTATTTCTATGTGACGGTCACTCGAATTTGAATAAATATCAAATTATCGTATTATCTGTTTAATTTTTCGTTTCTTTACTTTACCGTCAATTAAATTTTGTGCTTGCACACTGGACGCGCCGATAATGTGCATTTATTTCCTTCATTATTCCATTTTTCTTTTTATATCTACTTTTTTCTTCTTCTTTTTTGTTACGCATAATGGATATGTTTAGCAACGGAATTGGCATTTAACAAGTTTTAATAGCATAAGTATTTGCTCTCGGAGATATTTTCGTTCATTTGATATGTAAATATAACATTCACAGAGAGCGCTTGGGAATAGCTTTTTCTTTATTAAGTACTTTAATTCTAATATGAGAATTTTTTTTTTTTATGGCAGGAGATCAGTTGTTGAGTGATTGAGTGGAATATATGATTCATTTTCTATTTTCCGAAATATTTGTGAAAATCATTTGAATTCAATAATTGAATTGTCTAGAAATCCATCATAATTAATTGCAATATATTTTCATTTAATCTCTTTATCTTTCTCAAGTCTCTCATGGCACATTATTTCACTCAAATCCCAACAGCTACCTAAAACCAGCACGGATACAACTATCAAAGCAACGGCACGTCCATAAATAACTCTTCTAAATCTCACTCAAATACTCTAACAATTTTTTTATTTCCTTTTTCAAAGAAATAAATCCATAACAAAGAGGTGAAACAAGATAAGTATTTTTTTAAATCATCTATTTTTTGGAAAGTCGAAAAAAAAAAGATAATAAAGTCAAGCTTATCCTATTTCACGTCTTTTCATTGGTGAATTAATCTCATTCCCCGCGTAATTCTTGAATTCCTAAAATTTCATAACTCATTTTTCCTTTAACATAATAATTAATGTGGTTGGACGCAAATATCAGAGTCACCACTGCTAGCCATTGAAAAATTGGCTGAATCTCTGTCATTAATTCTACCACTATTATTTTGTCCAGAAAAAAATTTATTCTGCAATGGTTGAGGAAATGTATGATGTCCAGATGACAAATTCCATGGTTGTGATTGTACATGAACTGGATTTGGTGGTAATCTCTTGATAAATGAATTACTATTACCAGTAGCATGCACCAATTTCATACCATTGTGGTGTGATGGTAATGTTGTATGACTCGGTGCTACTATATTATTACAAATTTGTTGTGATTGTTGTGGTACAGAGCCACAACTGCTTGATGAACCAGTTATAGTAAAATTAATGCCATTATTACCAATAAAATTACCACTATCACAATTATTTATTACAGTTGTATGTGAATTATGTGGTAATGGCATTGTTGAACAGTGTGGATAAGTTGGTACAACTGGCTGTGTTGGATAATGTGGTAATGTTGCTGATGATGAATTTAATGAATTTTTGACATCACTATTTTCAGTAAATGAAGTCATTCTCATGTTAGTAGAACGTGAAAATGGCTCTGGTTCATTCGGATTAATTGGCTCAGTTAATTTTGGCCGTGATAATTTTCTTCGAATAACTACTGTTGCTTCATTAGCATTTTCAAGTATAATTGCCGGACATCCAGACTGCTGTGGCTGGACTACTTTAGTATCATTACGATACTGTGAATTAAACGGCTGACAAGCTGTCACTATACTGCCATTGTGTCCTATGGTACTTATAAATTCTTTGTTTCGCGATGATGATGATGATGATGATGATGCTCCAGGCACTTGTGTACCACGCTGTAGTGAACAGCTTCGCCAATGATTTTCATCCTTTGTAGCTGAATAATCGTTCGGACCACCTGGTACACCAGTCAGGTCATCGACACTCGTAGCACGACGCTGATGCTGTGGTGGTACTGATGTGTGAGATATATTGCTTATGTTTGAGTGTACTCCACTCGATGTTTCACTGTTGCTGCTTGTATTACTGCGATTCGTTGATTCGCAATAATTTAATCCTACTGCAGCTGGACAAATGCCAATTGTTTCCAGGGTTGCCGGAGAATTTGAAGAGTCCGAGCGTGGAGTCAATTCATCCTGGGGCATGCCGGAATCACCACGACGAAGGCAACGAGGTGTGTGTCCAGTGGGCTGAAATTTTTTTGTTTTATTAATTTTAGTGAGTCTTTGACGAAGGAGAATAATTCGTTTTTTGTTGTCAGTTATTCCTTGGGAATATCCCACGTTAGCTGAGCGAAATTTCATTAGATAGGGGAAGGTGGGGTAAAATGGGCACATCTAAATTTTAGGCAAATATTATGAAAACTCTCGAAATTGATAGAAATATTGGCGGTAGATTGTTTCTGATGATTTCATGGGATAGCTGAGGGAAATTTGGGCGGGAAACAAGTACCGGCTCGATTTTTTTGAATTTTTGTCGATTTTGACTTTTTTTTAGCATTTTAGAGGAGTAAAACCCCTCCTTTTTATTGATAATTTTCACTTTTTTGGGAACATCTTCGGATTTCAATTTAAAAACATCGATTTTCAAGGTATTTATGGGTATTTTTGTGAAACAGTTTCTGGCTTATAGCCGCTATTGCTAACTATCCCTAAAATGGATATTTTTTAATTCTAACCCTCATAAATCGATGGGAAATGAGCTCACCCTTCATTTGAGACCGACTCCGCATTGCTACGACTTATAGAACCAGAGATATTTGCAAAAAACTGGAAATTTTCAAAAAAGGAAATGCCGAAAAATATCGAATTTTCAGAAAAATCTAAAAAAATACATCTGACACGCGTTTTCAGGATGAAATTTCCTTATCTTTTTCATAGAATCATCAAAAAAAATCTATCTCTAACCGTTTTATTACAGTGTCCATTTTACCCCACTCTTCCCTGTATAGTTAGTAAATGGAATTGATATTACCTGCTGGGGAAGAGCAGAGTTAGTAGGATTTTGAACGATTGAAATGGCAGTAACATCATCAGTATCAGCAATTGGAATAGGCTGATTAGTTTGTGATAGCGTTGATAATTCAGTGACAATGGGATCAGGCAGGGGTTCAGGTGTTAGTAGAGGCGATGGATCACCCTCTGATGGCTGTAAATCACGATTGCCATTGGCGTAGTACGTAACTTGATCGTCATTGACGCACTCCAACAACTATTCAATTGATAACATGCGTATTAAATTGATGTAAATTTAATAAAACTTTATATTAAAATTAAAATCTATTATTCAATTCAAATGCTACAATTATTGCAAACACTCACGTCACAATATTTCAATTTGTCAATTCATTAATTATCTAGAATCTACTCATTCTGATTCATCATCTAATTTTCTACTCAAACAATTTAGTAGTGAAGTAATAAAACGCAATCATCAGTCATTTTAATTGTGAAATCAACTTTTTTCCAGAAAAATTAGCTTCAATAATAAGAGAATGTCAATAACGTAGAATTTCACCATGAAAATACCCTGTTCAACTACTTCACTACAGGATTTAGAATTCCAAAAAATGCATGTTAGTCACATTTGTTATTGTATTTAAATCTTTTCAATTCTCTTTGATTTTTCAATTTTTTCTTACATCCGTAATTTTAGGACAGTTCCTACGGGGTAACAGCCATCTACTCCACTGCAGGGTGAAAATAAACTGTTCAGTTTTCTTTTTTTTCGTTTGATTTTCAATAATCAAGTTAGCATCAAGTAATTTTCTTCAATTTAACTTGAGGAGTAAGAAAAAAATATGATAATTAAAATAATTTAATAGATTTTACCTTATTTTCTTCGGACGTTGAGTCATCAGTGGTATCAATAGCAGTCATCAACGGTAATTCACGTAATGTGGCATAATCACCATCGTCCTCCGGTCCACCCTCGGCAGCACCTCTTCTTTTTCCCTTATTGCTAAAGCAGAGAAATTCAAAAATCATGTTGAGACTAAAATCTTCACAACCAAGTGAACTACAAGCGATGAAGATGAAAAACCGAAAATTTCATGATTTCATGCAAAAACATAAGACAAGCTAGATGAAGGCAAGAAAAATGAGAGATAATGCGAGAAAGAGAAAATAATTCAGAAGTGATAAAACGAGATGAAGAAGTTCAATGTTAATGCTCTCATCCCGTTTTCCATCTTCGTTACTGAATTATGTGGATATGTTTGAATAAACACTTGAGGAAAATGCCAAACGACACCGAGAGGACAGAGGAGAGTAGTTACCGCGGGCTAGACGTACTAGGCAGATCATTAAATGTAACTTTTGGCCGGAGTTTCTTGTTGAGCCAGCTCTTATCAATGGTATTTGTACCATTTCCACTCGGTGATTGTGCTGGCGATGGCCTCAATTTTGGACGTAACCAGTAAATTTGCTCGTCATCTGTTGCATTTGATTCTGTTTCGTGGCGATTAACATTTCCACCTGAAAATTGAAGATACTTGCTTTATTAACTCGTATATAATTTTTCTTTTCACGACTGTATTTCAATACAAAAAAAAGAAGCTTAAACCATGAAAAAGTTCGTGTAAATTACATTAATCATATTTCAAAGACAATGAGGCTGATGATAATTTATCAAAAGATTTTTTTTGTGCTCCAAGAAATTTGCTACAAAAAAAAAAATCTCTTTTCCAATTTCTCCTGAACTTCTTTATTTCAAAGATATTCACAGAAGAATGTACACCAAATTTGTCAACTTTTTTCACGCATCACTTGTCGTTAAAATCATGCAGAAAAATGAAATAAAAATAATCGTAAAATATCCTGATTAATGGCCATCATAAAGTTATTTGATTAAAGTGATAAAACAAAAAGGAGAAACATACCTTGACTTCTCCGTGCTTTACGTTCCATAACGGCACTCTGAATGACACTCATAATGGCTCTCTTGGGTGATGCCTCAGCTATACTATAAGTTTTACCATCCCCAACGACCAATAAAGGTGCACTAGTACCGCCCTCATGATCAATATCAAGCTCCTCTTCGTCATCATCATCAGCATCATCATTGTTATCATTCTTAGTTCTACACGCAAGTAAATCAACATCAGTAACAAGTTTCACTGATCTCGTTGATCTAACTGTTGCTCTTGCTATTGTAACACGTACTTTAAATATCCAATTTCTCTTAATTGTTAAGAAAAACCATAGAACAACCCAAAGTATCAAATGTAATACTGTACTAAGTATACAGGCCAATATAGCACCATCAAGACTACCACGGTACACAACCGTGTAATCGTAAAGGAGTGGAGCATTGCAAATTGCTATTGCTAGGAAGACACATAATGCAGCGCAATGCGTAAAATATGACCAGCCAGTACCATTTCTACGTGTTTCTTTTGACATTATTACACGTCTTTCACGTTCTTGTTCTACAAATGAAGCGAATCTGTAATAAAGAAATATAGATATCGTTATTTATAGTATTATTTTTTCATTTAGTTTTCTTCTATAAAAAACGTTTTAAATCGAAAGCACCTCATCGCATCATTCTGCTTTATCTCTTTACTAATGCAATTATATTTACCTTCCATAAGCATAAAGATATGTCACCATGCTTGAGCACAGAACGAGAAGCGATGAAAGGGCAAAAAGTGCCAATGTTACGTGAGGATTGAGAAGAAAGTGACTGTTATCACCGAATAAATTTGATATAACTCTCTGTGCTCCACTCGATGGTGTTGGAGTTGGATGAACTGTTCTATGACGCATCAATGGTAAAACTTTGTGTGGTCCAACAACTTGGACTTTGTACAAAATTGACATTCCTGCATATGCCATCAAACTTTGTGCTGAATTGACGACAAGTTGGACTGAGAATATTGTACCAAGTACTTTATTACAGGACCAGAATACTGCAGGATATCGTACCGAATAAACTGCTAGTGCCATTGCGTAATTCAAATACTCAAGACTCGCAGTCTGTCTCAATGAGTAATAGTCATTCTCTGGAAAAGGAAAAATAATTTCAGTTCTTAATTGTTTCAAACGAATTGAAAAAAGGATGTCTATAAAAGAGAAATTCAATCTTCCATAGATTCAGGGATAATCCAAGAAAAATTATTATTGAAATATGAAATTGAATCATCTCATAACGCCGCGCTTCACAACTCAATTCGATTAATTAACATGATTATTTTGAACTGTCAGATTATAATTGAATTTTAGATAGAGTGATACACAGAAGTTGTTGGATATATATCAAATTAACCGGAAATGATATTGCTTTAATTTCCAATGAATTGGAACATTCAATACAGTACCCATTCAAAATTTAATGAATAACTGAATTTATTTCGACCTCTGAAATATACATTTCGCTTTTAATTAAAAAGCACGAATTTTTCTTCTGTTAATATTTGATTAAATTCTATAAATAATTCAAACACAATTTCATATTGTAAAAATTAGTCCGAAAAATTATCTCACTTCTCACTTGAACAAATAATAATAATTCAATGGTGAACAAATAAAGTATCGATCGTTTTTTCGAGAATATATCCCGAAAATTAAGCGAGATAGATCGTTTTTGTGCTCATTTGTTATATAGCTCTTGAAATTTACTACAAGAAAGAATTTGAACGAAAAGTAGTAAATTGTTAATGTTTTTTCTTACCATCATTAATATCCAGATTCAAGTGTTCCGGATGATCAAGATCCGCCAGACTATTCATCTCTAGTGGCAACGAGCGCCCAGTCATATTATCTCTGTGTGATTCCATCGTAGTTGTAGTGGTGAATTTTCCCGATTTTTTAGTTTTAACTTTTGTTCTAACATTTCCATTCTTTCCAATTAAAAATTTTCCATTAGTTTTTTTTGATAAACTCGGTGTACTCACTGTTACGCTCGTTGATTTAATTAACTTGTTCGTTACAGTAGTTGAGGATAAATGTATATTTTTTTCATTCAAAGTAGAATCAGTGTTGTCATTTTTATCATCAATTTCCGTTGTTATCACTTGTGATGTTATTGGTGAATCAAATTTGATACTGGGTAAATTAGTCACTGGTGATTGAGTCTCGTGAGCCAATGATTCCATTTCATTAAAATTCTGAGTGACTGGACTACTCCATGTAATATCATCATCAAATTGATCGTATGGAGTTGATGAGGTTGTATGCGATTGGATATTCGTTAAACTAGTTAAATTACCTGGTGGATTCATGAAACTCAGGAAAACCAATCGATCACGATGAACAACTACAAAATCAAGATCTGTACGCCAAATTGCATCTGGAATTTAAAAAAATAATAATTATAATCAATTAATTCATCCCCCATTTTTTTTATCTGATAGAGGAAAGTGGCTAAAATGGCAGTCCAATTGAACGGTTCGAAATTAATAATTTCCTAATGATTCCATAGACAACCTGAGGAAATTTTAGAGGAAAACACGTGTCCAAATTTGGTTTTCATTTTTTTGTCATCAGAAAAAATCTATCTCCAATATTCCCATTCATTCCGAGCCATTTTTATGGCATAGAATACAAAAATCAACCCGTGTCCGATTTCCCCGCTTGTGTCCATTTTACCCTACCTTCCTCTACAAATATTAAAAAAAAAATGAATAAACAATTTATCAAGGCTAGTATCGGTCAATGAACGTTTTACCTTTTGGCAAAAATCCAGCATGTATGAGCCTGGCTTCCATGAGCAGAGAAGGCAAAAGAAAGCACATGGCCGTGCAGAGATGCACGAAGGCCGCAGTTGGACCACCGTGTTTCCATAAATTACTTGCCAAGCCTGAAAAAGCAAAAAAAAACGTGGAAATTAAATGAAAATTTTATTTAATAATGAATAGAGTTTGCCATTCACGTTTCATATGTTATATGCGGGCTTAAATTTTACGTTTATTTTGTATATTTTTACCAGCCCCATCCGGTCCATCTGAGAGCAGTGATGACGGTGGATCTCTGGTGCAGGTGCTGGTGTGCCTTCCAAGTTTAACGCCATCATTTGCAAGATTACCAAGCTTCAAGAACGCTGCAGCAAGGAGAATTGGAAGTAGAAGTACACCAGTACCAGTTAGCACAATGCAAGCGTGTAATTCTAATTTTGGTGGCTGCACTTCCGCTGGCCATGGTAATGATAAATAAGCTGTAAAATTCATTATTGTTAGTTTTATATACACTTGGGGCTTATGAATGTGGAGAAAAAGAATCTCAGCAAATGAGTCTAGAGGTTCAAAATCTCCTGTGAAATCAAATCACGTTAATTCCAGAAAATTTTCATAAATAATCGAGAGAAAATTGAACTTACCAACGAATCTCTTGGCACATCTGGTTGCTACATATGCCTGTAATGTTACAGCAATTATTCCATACCAGACAGACCACAAACCATTAGCATGTCCACGATTACACGATTCTTTTCTTCTATCAGTCTTGGTATATTTTCTACTTTTACCACCAATTGAATTTGTCAATGTTGTTGTTGTTGTAGTTGTTGTTGATGTAACTGGTGCAACAGTTACTGTACTTGCTGCTACTGTTGGTAGTGTTTTCAATGGTTTCTTGCATTTTATCTGATTGACTTCATTGTTGTTCTCGTAACCCATTAAACTACCGGTCATTGACATGTTTATTCTGTTCTGATTTATCCTTTATATATTCTTGAAATTCAATACTAATTCAATGAAATTGTGAATAAATGGCTGAGAAATTTTGTATCGTTTGAGCGGGAATGTCGGCAACGGTTGTCGACACCGATGGTGAGAGTCCAGTCAGGCCGACGTTCCATGTATTATCGTTGAGCAACTCACTATTTTTTTTCCACTCTTAACCCCTCGTCGTCTCGTGTTCATTCAAATTGAAAAAAACTCTTTTGAGAGCCTTTTTTCCACCGCGTCTTTTCCCTTCTTCCTTCTTTTTATTGGCTCTCCCACGCTATGGCATCTTTTCACAGTTCATTGGATGCCGGTAAACCTTTAAAAATAAAAGATCAATCAATTAGTATTAAAGAAAATAATAAACACTTGAGAAATTTCACATTAAAAAGAAAATCAAATATTTCTTCAGAGCTAATGAATTCATATTTTTCTTCATTTAATTAATTTTATTGGGAAACTTGGAAAATGTTGAGATATGGAATACAAATTAGTGAAGAAATCAGAATATGCTTTCCGTAATTTCAGAAAACAAAATTCGCGTGAATAAGGAATTAAACATATTTCTTATATCACTTAACAGTGGCTATTATAAGATCGATGAAAAGAAAAAATTTAGAGGCGATAAATTCTCGGAGCGACTCGAAAATAACTGTCAAAAGTTTTTAGGTCATAAATATATCTTGAGATTAGAGAAGAAGGAAGTAAAAATGAGGTATCCCTCATGTGTCAAGAGCTGCGACACCCACACAAAGCGAGTGTCACTGTGTCGACTTGGATGCATGCAACGTAACTCCACTCACGGTTATTCCAGTCTTCTAGTATTACCCTAGGGGTACTAGAGGGAGGACTAATGAAAGAAGAAAGAAAATAAGAGATTTCCACTCTCCCCAACGCCTTTTTACTCCGCTCTCTCTTGAATCCACTCGCTCTAAACTCTTGACATTACGTGAACCACTCAAGTTCCTAACGGTGTTTTTCACTAGAAAGAACCCCTTTATCCATTGTTATCTAAATAATCGTGCATTACTGCCACACACACTCGATTCCCCTCCAGCTTTCAGTATCCAAGTACCGAAAAAGTGCCTCGAGTGTTCAATTTTTGGTGAATTATTCGTTTTTTTTTCTTTCTTTCCTTTCGAGAAGAGATACAATTTATTCGAATCGAGTGCATGGAAATTTGAAATTCGGCGGGAATCTGGTGACTTACTTGTTTCTCATGAGATACATTCAAAGTTTTAGGGAGAGTTTGGAGAAACTTAACTCGTCTTGAGGGAATTTAATGAAGAATTCCAAAGCAAAGGGGTAAACTAGGACAAGTTTTGGGGCAGAATCGCTCTATCTCTCTAAAATTCTAGTTCCATCAGAGGAAGAAATCCCGGCTCAATTATTTTGAATATATTTGAAAAAACTAATTCAATAATGATAGAGTAAAATTGAATTAAAATGGAAATGCGGAGAAAAATGAATTGCGGCATTGATAAAAGCCTCAACAAAGAAAATGCAAAGAAGGAAAAAATCTGTCAGTTCATAATTTACTGGAGATTATTTTTCCTATTGAAATAAGATGCCTCAACTACAGGGATAATATCACTTGAGAAAATCATATTCTCTCCATTCAAGCAAACTTTACGAACAGACTCTATTGAATGAATTCTTCCACTACACCTTCCGTCAACTACTCTGTAGGAATTTCTGATAAATAAAAATCCATCGATGAACATATATGCAACTGAAAGGGCGTTGACGCCTTTTGCAACAGCGTGGGTAAAACAGTTTTACATAATCTATTGGAAAAATTCATTGACACATTAATAATCAGCAGCAGTTGACTGCAGTACGTTGTCATAAGTATCCAGTGTAGAGAGAGCTCTTCTCAATAGGAAGAAAGTGTAACAAAGACTCGACGAAATGACAAAAGGTAGAACACGTCATACAAACTTTGATCTAAATGGCACAATTGTCTCTCGTACTGAGTCAAACAATGAAAAGTTTGTTCTACATTGAGACTCAGAGTTTTGCGGTATGAAACATTGTTATGAATGACACCCACTACATTACATTACTCGTAGGTATGAGTAAACTCTATGCAGATCGTGACAAAGAGAAAAAATGCAGAGAACACATCAACGAAATAATGATGTAAAATATTAATATATTTCAATTGAGCTATTTTAATTAATCGTTGGTTTTATTAATTTTCCGACTAATAACAGTTGCAAGTAATTCCATAATAATGGAAAATAAACTGTATTATAGTATGCTTCTTCTGAAATTCATCCATTATATTAGCTCTTTGGGGTAATTTTCTGGGAGTTTCTATAATAATCATGACAATCAAGCAGCCCTAAATTAAAAATACAATTATCTTTGTTTCTTTGGACGAATAGGATAACGTAAGAGTTCATTCCCCTAATCTGGAAGAAAATCGATTTTACGTATTGTAACCCAGGAAGAAATGAAGAAAGAAAATGGTCTCGATGGGAACACGTAGATAGCCTCGAGTATTTTTCAAGCACGTCTTTAATGTGGGGAGGGAGAAAGTATAGAAGAGGAAGGGAGAGAAAAGGGAATTTCTTTCGGTCCCTAGGGGTCGTGCGACCCCATGGGCTAGTATCGGTGTACCGGATGCTACGCAACGATATATGTATCAGCCAGAAGATACCAAGGAAAAACTAAAGTGCGTGAGACATAAAAAAAAGAAATGGCGAGGGGAGGGGAGAAGAAGGAAAGAAGGAGAGAATTGTAGATTTTGCTCTCCCTTGTCTCAAGTATTAGTCATCGTGATTCACCAGCTCGAGTTTTGCAATGCGAAATGCGTGATGGAATTCCACCCTCCGGGTCTCGTCAGACTCGCTTTTTCCGGCAACATTGGGCTGTTGTGGTTTTATTGCTTTTTCCAGACGATATTTCAATGAATCAAACATTTTTATGGAGAAATTCTCATGTTTCATTGCTTCTTGCTCATTGCCATTGGTATTAGATGAAAGAAAAGTGGGGTAAAGAGGACACATTTTACTTTTCATGTTTTTTATATCATGAAAATTCCTCGAAATACGTGCTAATTTCAAGATAAGGGATTCCTGACAATTTCATCGAAAAGGTGAGGAAATTTGCGTTTGAAAATATGTATGTAAATTAATTTTTTATTATTTTATCAGAATCTCCATTTCATTCCACTTTCCTCCATCTTACGAATCAACTTCTTCTTTCAATATTCCATTGTGCATGTTAGAGAAAAAAAAGGTCTATTTGCTCTAGGGCCCCTAGGAGGATTGATTGCAGAATGAGGAAAATAGCCTTCGGTGAAAGGGGATGAACCATGTAATTGCAATTGCTGCATCGATATTTCTATTCAGCAATAAGAAGAAAACCTCAGGCCGACTCGTTTCAACTAGGGACCTTAGGAGGGTAGTAAAGTAGAGCGAATGCCTTTTTTCCCAGAGGGGTAAAAGTGGACTGACTCTTGTTGCATCGAAATTCATAAATTATCAAATTAGTAGCAATGAGATAAAATAGAATAGGGGAAGTGGGGCAAAATGGACATTGTAATGAAACAGAAAGAGATAGATTTTTTTTTATGATTCCATCGGAAAACTGAGAAAATTTTAGTTGAAAAACATGTGCCAGAATTAATGTTTTTCAATTTTTTGAGAATTCGATTTTTTCTGGCATTTTTGGGGGGTAAGCCTCTCGATTTTGGAGCGAATTCAGTTTTTTGGGAATATCTCTGGTTCTATCAGTCATAGCGACCTGGGACTGATTTTAAATGAAAGGTGAGATCATTTCCCATCGATTTATGGGGTTTTGAATCTAAAAATATCGATTTTCCAGATAGTTATGGGAACTTTTGTGAAAAATTATGATCATCAGTTTTTGTCCTATAACTATGTGAAAAATCGATATTTTTGAATCCAAAATCCCATGAATCGATGGGAAATGATCTCACCTTTCCTTTAAAATCGGTCCTAGGTCGGTACAACCAATAGAACCAGAGATATTGCCAAAAAACTGAATTTCCTCAAATATCGAAACGCTTTTACCCCTCAAAAGTGCCAGAAAAAATCGAATTCTCAAATTATTGAAAAAAATTAATTGTGGCACATGTTTTTCAATTAAAATTTCCTCAGCATATCGATGGAATCGTTAAAAAAAATATATTTCCCACTGTTTCATTACAATGTCCATTTTTTCACTTTTGTTTTTTTAATATCTGGGATATTGATGAAGATACGCCCTTTTTGAGTTTATCCTTTTTTGTCACTTTAAAAATTCTCTACGAGAAGAGATGAGGATAAGCAAGATCTCTTTTAGTTTCTTAAAGAGATATAAATCAATTTTTCCGGTTTTACATCTTCACTACTGGAATAATGATGGAAATTGATGTTTCCTCAATTGCAAGAATAATTCACCATAATTCCTGAAAATTTCCCAATATTTCTTTATTAGTTCTGCATAATATAACTTTGAAGTTGGGAAATTTCCTCATTGGAAATTCTAGTGGGTAGAGTTTGAATAATGTAGTTAAGACTAGCCATTAATCCTATCAAATTCACAAAAGATTCATCGCTTTCGGTTAATTAAAAACTCTTTGAATCGTGAGTTTTTTTTAGTCATAAAAAGGAGGAAAAAAAGGCTTTCATCCATGTTTTATAATCTAATAGAGTTGAATGAGTTTTTCACGTTGGAATTTTTGTATGTCAATGTCTCTTGTTTTTTTTTCTTCTCATACGAGATTTCATGCGCGTCCGTGAAATATTGAAAAGAAAAATCGCGAATACCGAATGAATAAATAAATGTCCAATTCCAGTCAATCATAAAATTTATTCGATACGAGGGAAATTATTTTCCGAGTGCTCCTGACGGCTTCTGTTTATTTTTCTAAACACGCTTGTCCAGTCAACGTCGATCAGTCCAAGTCCCCGTACCCTCTGCACAAACTATCCATGTAGTATATATACGTACAAATATATATATATATATATACATATATATTGCTCTATTCGATCGATACCCAATGCCGCAAAAGCTCTACGGGGTGCGACAACAGAGACACGTGACGGCGAATATCCGAATGGGAGTACAAGGGGAATTCATTCCCCATTTTTATAAGTCCTGGGAATTTCGTCGAAAGTTATAGAAGATGAAAAAAAATTCTGAATTGACTGTCACAAGATAAAAAGAGTTGTATTTTTTTTCTCTTCTACTATCATTCCCACGTTGTGTCAGAAGCAGAGTTCTGAATATTCCGCAGTTAATTATGCATTGAACTATGTTTAATGTGTGCAAACATGAACATTATCCATTTCATCCTTCGTTTAATCCTTGGGGTGATCACAATGGCTCGAATTTTTTTGCTCATAAATTTATGACGCAGTTGTAATGGGTAGGTTTCAATTGTAGGAGGTCTTGTCATTCGATTTTCCATCAGAAATGTAAATAAAAGTTAATTAATTTTCATAGAAGACGGAATATATATGGATCATACTGTGACGAAAAATGATAAAGATATATTTTCTGAATTTTCATATTCTGTTTTGCTGAATAAAACCAATTCCACCCTTCTTCACCAATATTGATGTGATTGCATCGCACCGCAGTTTCCAGTGAAAATTTCACTGGACTTTCCAATCAAACAATTGCCAAATATTCAAAACGATTGAATTTTGTGGTATCTCGAAACCAAATTTAACTTCACTTGAACTACAATTTCATAAAATAATCGATACAAAACTATAGTGTAAAGTCATAATATTTGTGGAAATACAAGCTCTTCGCTTTGACGAGTCCCTTCTCATCATGTAGTCAAATTAATGTTTTCAAACGTCGTCAAAGAGGATCTAATAGTTTAGGAAATGGGAAAACAGAGATAACCTTTCTCTATTGTAATGCATTGAGGCCCTACTAGAAAAGCAAATATATGAGATATCTATAATGGATAGAAACTATATATAAAATTTATATATTCAAAAAATGTAATCATAAATTACATATTGTCATGTCTTTCACTCATTGTGATTAAATACCTCATCTTACTTCTGCTGCAAAATTTCTAGAATCGATGTAAAAGTACTTGAAATATTTGTCTGACAGCAGATTTTAAGCATAAGGAAACAATAGCTGTGAAACAAACGGAATACATAAGTGTACAATTTAATTACATGTTATATATTAAATATATCTGATAACCGGCCAGGTGCTATGTTCAATATACAGAAGATATAAATCCATATATGTGTTAACATGATAAAAATCCATATGTATATAGGTAATTATCGCTGCACATGGGGAAATTCATTTCTCTTGTTTTCCCTCTCACTCTCATTTTATTCAAACCGCGATTTAACTGTTCTCTCTACGTTGCAATCTCCGGGTTGGAAGCTATCTTTGAATCTCAAAACGATTAATAAAGCCCCGCTGGCGATACCCAATGCTGACTAATGAAGTAACTATAACTCGCCGAGGAATTAATTCGATTCGTTCCAATTGAGTGTACGTGATGGTTGGGTTTATCAGCAGCTGGCTGATATGATTATTTCAAATAAAAGAATATTTTTATTTAATGCTTTTTTCAAAATAAATTTATCGCTTTCATTTTCATTCTCTCAGCATTTTGATTCACTTCCTTTATTCGCTGGTGGGAGGATTGAAATATTATTTAAGGAGTGGTAGTGGGATCTTATCTCACCGGATGCGATTGACGATCTCATTTTTTTTTTCCTTTTCTTTTTTCGTTGCGATGAGACGCAAGTGTGTAAGAGGAGAATTGACTCAACGGCATACGGCTGATTGCGCATTATTAAATAGCGATCAGAGTTGGATTGGGTTACTGGCATCTCACCACAACCAGACGTAGCAAGGTGGTAAACGAACGATCAAGATTGTGTGTATCAAATTTATTGTGGATTATTAAAATATGAAGAAAAAAGAAATCAAATGGGTAATTATGGGGGTGGAGAGGAGAATTGGTGGGATTTTTTTTTTTTTTTTTGAATTGTTTGAGGAGTGGATGATTATTGGATTTGATATTTCGGATTTTAACGAATCGAATGAAATGGTGGAATGAGATGAATTGTTTTCGCTTTTCAGGGAATATTTCGAAATCCAGTGGTTGTTTTCATGAATATTTCAGTAGTTGTATTGGATTTGGGGAAAAAATCTCATTTTCCAAATGCCTTTGTTGATGAAACAATCATGTTGAATGATTTTTTTCCTGATTCTTCAATAATTTCTTGTTGAATTACACAACAGGATAATTTCTTATTTTTTGCCAATCTTGCTTCGAGACTACCTCGGAAAGTAACTGAGATAGGGCGATTTTGCATTCAATATTATTTTGTACCTCTTGAAATTCTCTACGAAGAAAGAAGGAGGGCGAAATTATTCCATCTCGTTCAGAACAAAAAAAGAAATTATTGACAATTTGTACTGAAATACTCGTGGTAATTTAACGTGAAAATTCAACTGTTTATCACGTATTATGTGTCATAAAATTTGGAACAAGAGGTATACGAGTAAAGTTTTTCGGGGGGAATTTATAGTTTGAGGCAGTTTTGTGCCTCCGTGTTACATTTGCCATGCTCCTAAAGCCCTCTAATTTTAGCTTAGTGCCTTTCCGAACGTTGGAAAATAGAAAGAGGGAATGAATTTTGTTCGTTGGTGGAAGCTTTCTACACAGAAGTTTTCTGTTTACCAGCCTGTACTAATACCCATACAGTGGTTTAACGCAACTGTAACACGAAATATCGTGACAGTATATAACGAAAAAAAAGCTAAAAAAATTAATGGAGGGGAAGAAATGAGGAGACGCCGGTTTCTTCACTGCTGGAGAAAGAGAGAATTTCGTTTTGTACATGTGTAACAATCCACAAAGGGCCTTGATCACTTTTCTTTCAGAGATTATTATCCAGACCGAGTTATCGTTAATTACACTCTGGCAATAGCCGTTTTTTTATGAGAAGAGAGAGCAAAAAGAAAGAGAATAAATAAAAGAGAGAAATGAAATGGAAATACCAGGAGGAAGTGGATGAAAAGGGATGAAAAAAAAAAGAAAAGTGAAGAGAATTGTGGAAATGAAATGAATGCTCAACCACCGGTGTGGGAAACGTTTGTCAGCGGTCGATAACGCGCCACCGGTGGATCGCCCTCTCTGTACGTCGACCTACATTTTCTCTACCCCCTCTTCAGGTATAATTTTTTTTTCCTTCTCATTCTTTTTTTACGAACAATTGTTCATAAATACTTTGTGAATTTTTGCGGTGAAAATAGAATGAGGAAACTCATGTGAGTACTATCATTTCAGTAGTAGAGCGGAAAGAGGGGGGGGGGGTTGATTTTTTTTAAACAATTCAGTAGTGAAGGGGTAAAACAGGATAAATCGAATCATCTTTGAGGTCATTTCGAAGGAAATATCTCGGAAACTAAGCAAGATAAGGTGATATTACCCATCTGTTTTTGTAGAGAATTTCAAGAGTTACAAAGGAGTTTTGGGGCATAATTGCTCTTTCTCGGTTGTTTTCTAAGGTATTTTCAAAAAACTTGATGTGAAAAAAAGAGAATTATCTTGTTTTATCTCTTCACAACTGAATTCTTTATGACCATCTCGGAAAGCAAGTAAAATTGGGTGATTTGGCTCAAGTCTTATTTTGTACAGAATTTCAATAGTAGAAAAAAGAATTAGGACGAAGAAACGCTCTATCTCGTATATGTTCCGAGATGTTTGAGAAAAATAAATGACAGCGAAAAGATATTTTCTTTTCAAATGAGACATGTCAATTTTAGTTTTCAAATTGTTTTATGTTGATGGCATTTTTTATCAGTCAACTTGACAGTCACAAAAAAAATGTTATCACAAAAGTTTCTCTAACTCCTTCAGATGTTGAGATATTTCGATAGGAAGTTAAAATGAGATCAACTAGATTTTATTTTGAAACTGGATTCTGTGGAATATTGTTGAATTTGAGGGTTTTTCATGTTCAACTTTTTTGTTGAGAAAAAAAAATTATCATAAAAACTTCTCTAACTCATTTTCAATGTTACGCAAGATGAGATAACTTGGTTCAACTTGAAAATAATAATTTTCCCCGAATATTTCTCGGAAACTAATGGAAATGCTCAATTCTTTTAATGTTAATCCATTTTTATAGGTGATATCAAGAGCAATAAAAAAGGATTGAGGTAAAACTGCGCTATCTCGCATAGTTTTTAAAAATATTTGAGGAAAAATCGAAAACTCTTTGCTACTGAAATCACTTTTATTCATTCTGTTGAATATTCAATCTGCATTTACGTGAATTTTACGATTTTTTTCCTTCTTTAATCGAGAGTCCAAAAATTTCTGTTTAATCACGTGAAAGTATTTTAAAAAAAATTCTTCCAAGCAAAATTCGACACAAAGACTGAGTAGTTCTTTGTGAATTTAATGTTGCCTCTTTTTTTTTCATTTTCTCCTCAAAAGGGATACGAAGGGAGTTTCGAAAAAGTGAAGTGGAATTATTACATGGACACTCGTCCAACCAGTCGGCAGGTGCACGCCGTACGAATCGTGTTGATTTTTTATTTTCAGTAACCTGAAACCCCCTTCTTAAAGAATTCCACGCAATCATGATTTCATATAGTCTCATGTTCTCTTTATTTTCACGCTTTTTCTCAACAACTTGAGATAAATTAATCCCTTACACCTGAAAAAAAAAGGCAAAAAATTGTGAAGAAATTGCAATTAGCATAGAGACATGAAGATTGAAGGCCAAAAGACATTCTCAATGCGATGCTTCTCGGATTTTTCATCATTTTCCTTGGCAAAAGATACTGATAAGATGAATTTCTCAATGATAATGAATAAACCTCGGCCAAGAAATTTACGAAAAAAAAATAAAAAATTGGCTAACAAGCCGGGTGAAAAGGGTCTCGCACGCGCATACCCAAAGAGCAGGTGTTGTTCGTATATCCCTGCTTCCTCCCCCCCTCCCCTCCCGTACCCTTGCAAACCTGTCTCAAACTGCTGCACCCACGTTGAGGCTTTGGTGAATGCGGCCACCAGATATTACACACGGCCTCAGGCCCATGAGTACAAATCAGAATTTTTTTTATTCATTTTTTTTTTTCTTACAAATCAGAATTACGAACGTATTTATCTAGAGGAAGAAAACATTAAATATAAGAATCCATATTTATTTACCTTTTTTGTTGAGCCCAATTGAGCAAAATCTTGACGATGCATTTGATCCCCATCCACTAATTCTATTTTCTCCACTAAACCAAAATAATCTACTTCACAATTTAACAAACTGAAGAAATGTCTTCTATTTACATACGAATAAAAGCCTTGGATATTTCACTCGCGATTGAAGACACGTACGGTACACAATAGTCATTTAAATCTTTTTTATTATCGAGAGAAAGAGAGAGGAGAAAATAAAGAAGTGAATTAATATCGAAGGATCTCGATTTTATCGGCTCGTTGACCCCACCAGCACACGCGGTGACTCGTGCTCATCCGCAGCATCCCACTCTTCTTCTTCGTGCAGTTGGAAAAAATGAAAATAACACGCACACACTCACACACACACACGGGTATACACAGGGTGGAATACACACAGATGAATAAACTGGAGTGGGACAACTCCTAGTAGCGGGCGTATGCGCGCAGGGGGTGGAAAAGTTCGTACTGCTCTAAAAGCCTCTGCCTCCTTCCTTCCTTTTCCTTTAGTTCTTGGTCCGATCGATGAAACCCTGTTCGCTGCAGGATTCGGCGTAGAAAGCGTTAATCGAGTGCAATCACACACCAGTACATCAAACCCAATCGCCTCGGTCCTCCTTCTCTCTCTTGTCCCCTTGCTTTGCTTCTCTTCCTTGACTTGACTGATCCTTCCGATCAAATTTCCACCACAAAACTACTCTGATTTATCAATTATATTTATTTTCATCCTGACAACACTAGTTTCTTCTTTTACTATTATTGTTACTAATATTAAAATTTTGGTTTAATTAAATGTTTATTTATATCAAAGTCTTAAGGGAATCTTGATAATTCAAAGGAATTGAAAAACAGCAGAGATATGTTGCTCGGTGGACCTCCACGCTCGCTCTGACTATAGAAAATGCCAACAGTAGGTTTTTGTGTGTGGCTGCTGAGCTTTGGTTTGCGCAGACGCAGTTGACTGCACATGGAATCCTCAAATGTGAGCATAGAAAGTATGGACCCATCGATAATTAATCATTCATTATTCTCCTCGATTTTGCTCAATAAATTAGTCAGTGGTTCTTTTTTTTTTCTTTTAATTCAATTATTGATAATTAATTTCATCGAGCGATGAAGAATTATGACAATCAAAATAACGTATTTTTAAAATGAATTTCTACACTTTTCTGATATTGAATCGATGACAAAGGATTTATGGACTCTTGAGAATTCATAAATATTTTTTTTCTTTTTCATTCGACCCAGCACTTGTGAGTATTTCAATTAACTTATCTCCCTTCATCAAACCACTTGAATTGTTATTCTTTTATTTTTTTTGCTTTGAAAATTTTTTATAAACCATTTCCATTGATTATTCACAAGAAAAAGAGAGAGAATCCCGGTGAGCCACGGTCAAAACTTTCTTTGACGAGGGTCTGCTTTACCCTTTCCTCTCCCCACATTTTTCTTTCTCTTCCTTTTTATTCGAAATCTATCTCGTTGTTCGTGTTGTTGTTGGAAGGAGATAGAGATAATTCAGGGTGTTCACTCGCTTCCGGCTCTCTCTCTCTTTCTCTCGGCGTCTTTCGTATCTTCTCGTTTCGTTTCGATTTACTACCATCGCTCGTACATCAACCCGCACACTGATCCCACATTTTGCAGATTCTTCTAACGTTTTTACGATTATTTCCTTCAATATTTGTGTCTAATAATTCCTCGAAATTCGGAGATTTGAATGCTCCGACGAATATTTATTTGATATTTCTCTCTGGATTTTGCATCTATCGAGAGAATCTCGAGAAAGGCATATTGCATTGTCGAAGGCATGTAATTGCTGCACAATAAATTTTGCAATTGAAGAAATGGAGTGAGTATTTTTTTAAAGAGGAAAATGAAACAGAATTGGGCGATTTTTTTCCATTTTTTATTTTTTTAATATGGACACATTTGAGTTTTTATTGCATACATTATGAAAAAATTTTTAGATGAATGAAATTATTGAAGATAAATTTTTTTTAATGATTCCATTGAAAAGCTGAGGAAATTTTAGTCTGAAAACATGTGGCAAAATTAATTTTTCTCAATTTTTTGAGAATTTGATTTTTGCTGGCCCTTTTAAGGGGTAAAATTGAAATGCCAAAAAAATAGAATTCTCAAAAAATTAAGAAAAACTAATCTTGGCACATGTTTCTAGACCAAAATTTTCTCAGCCTTCCGTTGGAATCATCAAAAAAAATCTATTTTCCGCCGTTTCATTACACTGTCCATTTTGCCCCACGTTCCACTATACTATTTACCCATTGACTGGTCAAAATTGCAATTTTTTCTGTTCAAAAATACTTTCAAAAGCCCTTAATAATAAACAATTGGGCTTTAAGAGGCACTTTGGACCCTTCCTCGTGTCGTGTACACTCGTTTTACCCCTTTTTTCAGTTTCTTTATTTCTTATCGTCTTTTATTCCAACACTTGAATAACTATAATGGCCACTCTACGATCAATAGCTAGGCCGAATGCAGTTTAAAATTTTCTACACTCGAGTGCATGATAAAAAAAAATACTTGGACAAGACATCCTACAAATTATTGATTCGTATATTTGCTCATTCTCTGTGCAAAATCTATAATCGATACGATTGGTTTATCCGGTGTCCCATAAATTTGATAACGATTCAATAGAATTTAAACCAATTGGGAATTCAAATTTTATGGAGATTATTGAGTTACTAGAAGAAGCGACCAATGTAAATTGGAGAGTTAGGATGCTGGGTACTGGAATTGGATAGGAGGAGAAGTTTCTCGGTTGGTTGTAGCCTCAAGGCGCTCTGGCAAATCTATTTTACTCGGTTTAGCCAGAGTAAGATGGCAATATCTTCAATGCCCACATTTTTTCCTCGTTTTTTTTGGCAATTTAAAGAGAACAATTATTCGGTTGAGGTAATTTTGTTATTTGAAGAAAAAAATCCCATGATAAAGGGAAAAGTTTTATTTTCAATGATAATGAAGCTAAATTTTTTTCATTTGAAGAATTTCGCGAAGAACTATTAATAAAAACTCAACAAAGAGTGAAAAATTGAAAGGGAAAAGTGAATTTTTTTTTCTTAATCAAATATCATAAAATTCAACTTGAATTTCCCTGATTCTTTAAAAGTTTCGTAAATTTTCTGGCATCAAGCGAGCTTCATTGCTTATGTTTATAATTTTCTCAGTATTCAACGAGACTTTCACGAGAACTCGAAGCAAAGTTTACTTCATCTCCCCTCTTCTTCCTGCATAATTGTGACTTTGAAGTTCAGAGAGTTTGAATCCAAAAATTTTCATGAAATTTTCATAGGAATTAATTATGTAAATAATTGAAATTCAATTAAATTCAATAAATAACGGAAAGTGGGGTAAAATGGGAGATTCCGATGAAATGGCTTGAGATGGATTCTTTTTTTTAATGATTTCATTGAACAGGTGAGGAAATTTTTTTATAAATTGATTTTTTTCCAATTTTAAAAAAATTCAATTTGTGATTATTTTTCCATTTTCCAGGATATCTCTGGTTCTATTTGTCATAGCAGCTTGGGGCTAGTCTTGAATGCA
The DNA here is from genome assembly GCA_963921955.1 of Aleiodes alternator. Taxonomy (NCBI): domain Eukaryota; kingdom Metazoa; phylum Arthropoda; class Insecta; order Hymenoptera; family Braconidae; genus Aleiodes; species Aleiodes alternator. Next base: position 7,048,089 of record OY998115.1, on the reverse strand, counting down.
AGGTGAGATAATTTACCATTGAATTATGTGTTTGACCAGAAAATGTTATGGATATTTCACGTATTTATGGACCATTTTGTCAAAATTAAGGGATTTTCAGAACGTAGAACATCTAAAGTGAACTTTAGATTCAATTGGATTCCACCATTCTATCCTATCTTCAAACGAAATGGAATATTTCCATTTATTTCCCTTTCAATATATTAATAACTAAACGCGATAAGGCAATATTGCCCTAATTCTTCTTTCTAGCTGAAAGTATTATTCCTGTTTTCCCTCTTTCCCACTGAATTCCACAGCCAGGATTACTACTACCAATGTCATGTCCAAAATTAGTCCACCTCTAAGGATATCGAACAACTCTACAGAAAAAGGAAAGAATAAAAATTTCCCCTTTTAACCAATGAATTGACAAACTCTCTTGTATCATGCAATGCCCCCTCTTTCATTGATAGCCCATATAGTATGTATGGTTTCAATTCACTAGTTACTCTGGCATATATTTCAAATCCACAAATCGATGTATCGAGCAACTCATGACCATTTCATTCTTCCTACAACGTAAACACACGCTAAGGACATTACTAGTTCTCTCCTCGAGTCGTTTTATTTCCCCCCTTGAATATTTTTTTCCTCGTACTTCCATTTGTCTCCACTCTCCCTGTAACTGCAGAGTTGTGTTTTATGTCAAGGCAATCGTCACGCAATCCCATCGGGCGGTCTCTTGCTCTTTTATTGTTATTTCGCGACCTCATTTAAGGTAATCCTAGTGGTTCGGGCAATCTATTTTCCTTTTTTGATTTTCGTCACTTTTGATAGAATAGCATGAGGAGATTTTCTTAAAATTTAGTTTATCAAATGTTACTGGACAAATAAGGCCAAAATTGATTTTTGAAAATAATTGAATTAACATTGAAATTCCATAAGCGAGGTTCAGTTTCAGTTTCACTGCGAAAATTCATGATCACAGATCTATTTTTTCCTCATATTGATCCTTTGAGCCTGCTACTAAGATTACCTTAATAGACTTCTCCAAGGATAAAAAGGAGCGTTTATTATTGAAGAAGTTGCGATTATATTCTGTTTAGCTCTTATCTTTTCTTTTCTGCAGTCACGGCTGCTTTGCGGAGACGACGATTGGAGTTTTGCTTTTTTTTCTTCTGCACATGATGATACTTTTGGAGAGATGAAAAGACATGTGAGAGATGTATCTATGCGTCTGAGATCCGGATAATCTTCGTCCAACGTTTAATATCAGCATCGTTCTTAGAATGAAGCTGAGCTCGGCTTTTCTTGGGAAAAAGAATGAGAAAGGTAAGAAAAGTGGAGTAATTATCATTTCTTTTTTTTTTTAATGACAAGCAACGGTTCTCCAATATTTTTTGTTTCTTGTTGAATTCGGAAGAATGTGGAATTTATGAGCTAAATATTTATGTATCAATAGTAATTAGGTAGCCAAGGGCTGAAACTGGTTAATTTTCATTTGATTTTTTTTTATTCTGGTATATTTTTTTAAAAATGCAAAGAATTTTCATCGCGATACTCTTTTTGGGATAAAAATATAGTGTATAAAATTGTCCAGAAGAAAATAATAAGAGATTTGTCAAGATGTAATATATTCATGATAATCTGGAATATGTTGAACGAAAATATAGTGGTGAGGAAGAAAATTTGTATGTGAATGAAAGCGAGGTGATTTCTATTCATATCGGGACTTACAAGAAGGCGTCTAAAATGGCCAACGTTATTCTTTTCCTCCGAGCCTTCTGGAATATAGCTGGACAATATGTGTGTGTGTGTATGTGGCCAGGGGTTATTGAGGGTGATCGTAGCTGTGATGAAGGCTTTCAGACGTTTTTCATGCGAAACTGCCGATGGTAAATATATGCCTAGGGCCAGACTCGGTTGACTCAAAACCAACTGTCATAAGTGAATGAAGAGAGAGATTCTAAAAAATTCTGAAATAGAAGAAAAAAATTATTAAAAAATAACAAAATCAAAAAAATTATAGATTTTTTTGTTCCAACAAAGCATTCAATGATCAGTTTGAAAAAATACGATTTTTTTCAATGGAGAATTCTTTTCATATTTTCTCTTTTTACCTCCTACAAACCCGGAAGTATCGTTACACCGGAAGGAAGTCGCCGCAAGAAACGACAGAGGGAACTATAATCTCACAAGAAAAAGAAGAAAAAGAAGAAGAAGAGAAAAAGAAAAGGAAAGAATGGAACAGGAACTAGAAGACATCTGTAGATGTGGAGAAATCTCAATAAGTTTTACAATGGATAAAATGTATTATCGTAGATTTACGATGTTTGCCGGAGTGAATTTGGCACATTGAGAGGCTCAGGGCTCTTGTACTCTTAGGCAAGTTTGGCCAGGATAGATAACGTCATCGATTAGGACGTCATTGTTATCCAATGAAGCTGTAAAGATCGATTCGACCGAGTTTCAGCCTCTTTTATTTGGCCCATCTGGGAAATCTACTTTTCTCAAGGAAACTTTTGTTACCCCATCGTCACTTATCAGAGGTACTTAAGGGATTATGAAAATGACTTCAATTTTAGGAAGAGGTCCCGTGGGAATTTTGTGCATGAAGTAATATTAAGTTTAAGTTTACCTCGAGAATCATGATATTTTTGAACTATTGAAGATGTTTCTCGGTAAGTAGTAGAAAATGAATCAAGGAACGGATGAATTCAACGATGAATATTCGAGTTGATCGAGACTCGCAGCTGCTTTTTTCCGTTCTTTCAGGGGAAATTGATTGAGTTGGTTCCTTAGGACTCTGAACTGCTATGATCCACTTCCCAATGGCCGTTGATGATATCTCTGTTCGTATTGAATATTTCATCCATGAAAAATAATTTTATGCATATAGCATTTTTCATCAAGGAAAATGTTTAAATAATGCTATATATTTTTGATGGAATACTCGCTTCAATAAAAACATTCTCCATCCATAGCCACAATTCCCAACTGTTTTTCAAATGGAATAGCAAAATTTCTAACAGTAAAAGAAAATAGAAATGCAGATATACAGATTCTCAATGTCATAAATCATTAATATATTCCAAAATATTGCTTTCAATAATTTGCTTGAAATAGAGATCTTCCTTTCAAATATTTTCAAATCAAGACCTTTGACGTAACGAGCTCTACTTATTTCGTTACACAATTCATCTCGATCATCCCATTAAGAACTCATGTTTCTTCTGTTCGTATTTGAATTACGAGACCGATGGCGCGATACAGCGCGCCTGTTAGATATCTTCAGTATAGTATATATTACGCGTACTATACTACTCACAATTTAACTTACCAATGAGGAAGAGGACTTCACTTTAATCGTGACAACTTTTGATATATCGATTGTTTATGTTTTTGTTCTTTTTCACAAAGGATAATTGCAAACCACTGAGAAGACTTTTTCCTGACTCCATTTTAATGTCTATTTCGCTCTATCTCGCTTATTTACCCAGATAATCGCGAAAAACTAGAATTTTTTTTCCCTGACTTCATATTAATGTCTATTTCGCTCTATCTCGCTTATTTACCGATCCCTTTTCCTGATCCCAAATTAGTGCCTATTTCGCTCTATCTCGCTTATTAACCGAGATAATCGCGAAAAACTGGAATTTTTTCTTCCTGACTTTGGCCTGAAAATTCCGGAAACACTGGATATCCCGAATCCTTGCGGCTTTTAGCCCTTCAGGATCCCCCATCATCGTGCGTTTCACTCAATTCTTTGCGAAATTTCAAGGAAAACCCCGTATTCCCTCGGGAAATGGGTGAAAAATGAGGATGAAGGAATATTCAAAGGAAATCAGCCATCATGAAAATCCCGATTTTCAAATCTTCATAACTTTTTTTCTGTGGCGTATTTCCTGATGAAATTTTACAGAGACACTGCCTAGGTCGTCAGGAAGTAGCCTGCAAAATTCCACAACAGTATCGCGAATGGTTCAGCGAATTCGATACAGCAGGCATTGACATTTTTACTGATCCCATATTAACGTCCATTTCGCTCTATCTCGCTTATTTACCGAGATAATAGCGAAAAACTGAAAATACTCCTTTCCTGATCCCAAATTAGTGCCTATTTCGCTCTATCTCGCTTATTTACCGAGATAATCGCGAAAAACTGGAATTTTTTCTTCCTGACTCCATATTAACGTCTATTTCGCTCTATCTGGCTTATTTACCGATATAATTGAGAAAGACTGAAAAAATTCCGCGGATACTGGATATCTCGAATCGTTGCGGCTTTTGGCCCTTCAGGATCCCCCAACATCTTGTTTTCAATCAACTCTTTGCGAAATTTCAAGGAAAACCTCGTATCTCTACGGGAAATGGGTGAAAAATGAGGATAAAGGAATATTTGAAGGAAATCAGCCATCATGAAAATCCCGATTTTCAAATCTTCATAACTTTTTTTCTGTGGCGTATTTCCTGATGAAATTTTACAGTGACACTGCCTATGTCGTCATAAGAGAGCCTGCAAAATTTCATAACAGTATCGCAAACGGTTCTGCGAATTCGATTGAGCAGAAATGGTCATTTTCATGGAGCAAAGGCCAGTGCCTCTGGGTTCGGCCTGAAAATTCCGCAAAAACTGGATATCCCGAATCCTTACGGCTTTTGGCCCGTCAGGATCCCCCAACATCTTGTTTTCAATCAACTCTTTGCGAAATTTCAAGGAAAACCTCGTATCTCTACGGGAAATGGGTGAAAAATGAGGATAAAGGAATATTTGAAGGAAATCAGCCATCATGAAAATCCCGATTTTCAAATCTTCATAACTTTTTTTCTGTGGCGTATTTCCTGATAAAATTTTACAGTGACACTCCCTAGGTCGTCAGGAAGTAGCCTGCAAAATTCCACAACAGTATCGCGAATGGTTCAGCGAATTCCATATAGCAGACATTGACATTTTTACGGATCCCATATTAACGTCCATTTCGCTCTATCTCGCTTATTCACCGAGATAATTGCGAAAAACTGAAAATGCTCCTTTCCCGATCCCAAATTAGTGCCTATTTCGCTCTATCTCGCTTATTTACCGAGATAATTGAGAAAAACTGAAAAAATTTCGCAAAAACTGGATATCCCGAATCCTTGCGGCTTTTGGCCCTTCAGGATCCCCCAACATCTTGTTTTCAATCAACTCTTTGCGAAATTTCAAGGAAAACCTCGTATCTCTACGGGAAATGGGTGAAAAATGAGGATAAAGGAATATTTGAAGGAAATCAGCCATCATGAAAATCCCGATTTTCAAATCTTCATAACTTTTTTTCTGTGGCGTATTCCCTGATGAAATTTTACAGTGACACTGCCTATGTCGTCATAAGAGAGCCTGCAAAATTTCATAACAGTATCGCAAACGGTTCTGCGGATTCGATTGAGCAGAAATGGTCATTTTCATGGAGCAAAGGCCAGTGCCTCTGGGTTCGGCCTGAAAATTCCGCAAAAACTGGATATCCCGAATCCTTGCGGCTTTTGGCCCTTCAGGATCCCCCAACATCTTGTTTTCAATCAACTCTTTGCGAAATTTCAAGGAAAACCTCGTATCTCTACGGGAAATGGGTGAAAAATGAGGATAAAGGAATATTTGAAGGAAATCAGCCATCATGAAAATCCCGATTTTCAAATCTTCATAACTTTTTTTCTGTGGCGTATTTCCTGATAAAATTTTACAGTGACACTCCCTAGGTCGTCAGGAAGTAGCCTGCAAAATTCCACAACAGTATCGCGAATGGTTCAGCGAATTCCATATAGCAGACATTGACATTTTTACGGATCCCATATTAACGTCCATTTCGCTCTATCTCGCTTATTCACCGAGATAATTGCGAAAAACTGAAAATGCTCCTTTCCCGATCCCAAATTAGTGCCTATTTCGCTCTATCTCGCTTATTTACCGAGATAATTGAGAAAAACTGAAAAAATTTCGCAAAAACTGGATATCCCGAATCCTTGCGGCTTTTGGCCCTTCAGGATCCCCCAACATCTTGTTTTCAATCAACTCTTTGCGAAATTTCAAGGAAAACCTCGTATCTCTACGGGAAATGGGTGAAAAATGAGGATAAAGGAATATTTGAAGGAAATCAGCCATCATGAAAATCCCGATTTTCAAATCTTCATAACTTTTTTTCTGTAGCGTATTTCCTGATGAAATTTTACAGTGACACTGCCTATGTCGTCATAAGAGAGCCTGCAAAATTTCATAACAGTATCGCAAACGGTTCTGCGAATTCGATTGAGCAGAAATGGTCATTTTCATGGAGCAAAGGCCAGTGCCTCTGGGTTCGGCCTGAAAATTCCGCAAAAACTGGATATCCCGAATCCTTGCGGCTTTTGGCCCTCCAGGATCCCCCAACATCTTGTTTTCAATCAACTCTTTGCGAAATTTCAAGGAAAACCTCGTATCTCTACGGGAAATGCGTGAAAAATGAGGATAAAGGAATATTTGAAGGAAATCAGCCATCATGAAAATCCCGATTTTCAAATCTTCATAACTTTTTTTCTGTGGCGTATTTCCTGATGAAATTTTACAGTGACACTGCCTATGTCGTCATAAGAGAGCCTGCAAAATTTCATAATAGTATCGCAAACGGTTCTGCGAATTCGATTGAGCAGAAATGGTCATTTTCATGGAGCAAAGGCCAGTGCCTCTGGGTTCGGCCTGAAAATTCCGCAAAAACTGGATATCCCGAATCCTTGCGGCTTTTGGCCCTTCAGGATCCCCCAACATCTTGTTTTCAATCAACTCTTTGCGAAATTTCAAGGAAAACCTCGTATCTCTACGGGAAATGGGTGAAAAATGAGGATAAAGGAATATTTGAAGGAAATCAGCCATCATGAAAATCCCGATTTTCAAATCTTCATAACTTTTTTTCTGTGGCGTATTTCCTGATAAAATTTTACAGTGACACTCCCTAGGTCGTCAGGAAGTAGCCTGCAAAATTCCACAACAGTATCGCGAATGGTTCAGCGAATTCCATATAGCAGACATTGACATTTTTACGGATCCCATATTAACGTCCATTTCGCTCTATCTCGCTTATTCACCGAGATAATTGCGAAAAACTGAAAATGCTCCTTTCCCGATCCCAAATTAGTGCCTATTTCGCTCTATCTCGCTTATTTACCGAGATAATTGAGAAAAACTGAAAAAATTTCGCAAAAACTGGATATCCCGAATCCTTGCGGCTTTTGGCCCTTCAGGATCCCCCAACATCTTGTTTTCAATCAACTCTTTGCGAAATTTCAAGGAAAACCTCGTATCTCTACGGGAAATGGGTGAAAAATGAGGATAAAGGAATATTTGAAGGAAATCAGCCATCATGAAAATCCCGATTTTCAAATCTTCATAACTTTTTTTCTGTGGCGTATTTCCTGATGAAATTTTACAGTGACACTGCCTATGTCGTCATAAGAGAGCCTGCAAAATTTCATAACAGTATCGCAAACGGTTCTGCGAATTCGATTGAGCAGAAATGGTCATTTTCATGGAGCGAAGGCCAGTGCCTCTGGGTTCGGCCTGAAAATTCCGCAAAAACTGGATATCCCGAATCCTTGCGGCTTTTGGGCCTCCAGGATCCCCCAACATCTTGTTTTCAATCAACTCTTTGCGAAATTTCAAGGAAAACCTCGTATCTCTACGGGAAATGGGTGAAAAATGAGGATAAAGGAATATTTGAAGGAAATCAGCCATCATGAAAATCCCGATTTTCAAATCTTCATAACTTTTTTTCTGTGGCGTATTTCCTGATGAAATTTTACAGTGACACTGCCTATGTCGTCATAAGAGAGCCTGCAAAATTTCATAACAGTATCGCAAACGGTTCTGCGAATTCGATTGAGCAGAAATGGTCATTTTCATGGAGCGAAGGCCAGTGCCTCTGGGTTCGGCCTGAAAATTCCGCAAAAACTGGATATCCCGAATCCTTGCGGCTTTTGGCCCTCCAGGATCCCCCAACATCTTGTTTTCAATCAACTCTTTGCGAAATTTCAAGGAAAACCTCGTATCTCTACGGGAAATGGGTGAAAAATGAGGATAAAGGAATGTTTGAAGGAAATCAGCCATCATGAAAATCCCGATTTTCAAATCTTCATAACTTTTTTTCTGTGGCGTATTTCCTGATGAAATTTTACAGTGACACTGCCTATGTCGTCATAAGAGAGCCTGCAAAATTTCATAACAGTATCGCAAACGGTTCTGCGAATTCGATTGAGCAGAAATGGTCATTTTCATGGAGCAAAGGCCAGTGCCTCTGGGTTCGGCCTGAAAATTCCGCAAAAACTGGATATCCCGAATCCTTGCGGCTTTTGGCCCTCCAGGATCCCCCAACATCTTGTTTTCAATCAACTCTTTGCGAAATTTCAAGGAAAACCTCGTATCTCTACGGGAAATGGGTGAAAAATGAGGATAAAGGAATATTTGAAGGAAATCAGCCATCATGAAAATCCCGATTTTCAAATCTTCATAACTTTTTTTCTGTGGCGTATTTCCTGATGAAATTTTACAGTGACACTGCCTATGTCGTCATAAGAGAGCCTGCAAAATTTCATAACAGTATCGCAAACGGTTCTGCGAATTCGATTGAGCAGAAATGGTCATTTTCATGGAGCGAAGGCCAGTGCCTCTGGGTTCGGCCTGAAAATTCCGCAAAAACTGGATATCCCGAATCCTTGCGGCTTTTGGCCCTCCAGGATCCCCCAACATCTTGTTTTCAATCAACTCTTTGCGAAATTTCAAGGAAAACCTCGTATCTCTACGGGAAATGGGTGAAAAATGAGGATAAAGGAATATTTGAAGGAAATCAGCCATCATGAAAATCCCGATTTTCAAATCTTCATAACTTTTTTTCTGTGGCGTATTTCCTGATGAAATTTTACAGTGACACTGCCTATGTCGTCATAAGAGAGCCTGCAAAATTTCATAACAGTATCGCAAACGGTTCTGCGAATTCGATTGAGCAGAAATGGTCATTTTCATGGAGCAAAGGCCAGTGCCTCTGGGTTCGGCCTGAAAATTCCGCAAAAACTGGATATCCCGAATCCTTGCGGCTTTTGGCCCTCCAGGATCCCCCAACATCTTGTTTTCAATCAACTCTTTGCGAAATTTCAAGGAAAACCTCGTATCTCTACGGGAAATGGGTGAAAAATGAGGATAAAGGAATATTTGAAGGAAATCAGCCATCATGAAAATCCCGATTTTCAAATCTTCATAACTTTTTTTCTGTGGCATATTTCCTGATAAAATTTTACAGTGACACTCCCTAGGTCGTCAGGAAGTAGCCTGCAAAATTCCACAACAGTATCGCGAATGGTTCAGCGAATTCCATATAGCAGACATTGACATTTTTACGGATCCCATATTAACGTCCATTTCGCTCTATCTCGCTTATTTACCGAGATAATTGCGAAAAACTGAAAATGCTCCTTTCCCGATCCCAAATTAGTGCCTATTTCGCTCTATCTCGCTTATTCACCGAGATAATCGCGAAAAACTGGAATTTTTTCTTCCTGACTCGATATTAACGTCTATTTCGCTCTATCTCGCTTATTTACCGAGATAATTGAGAAAAATTGGAAAAATTTCGCAAAAACTGGATATCCCGAATCCTTGCGGCTTTTGGCCCTTCAGGATCCCCCAACATCTTGTTTTCAATCAACTCTTTGCGAAATTTCAAGGAAAACCTCGTATCTCTACGGGAAATGGGTGAAAAATGAGGATAAAGGAATATTTGAAGGAAATCAGCCATCATGAAAATCCCGATTTTCAAATCTTCATAACTTTTTTTCTGTGGCGTATTTCCTGATGAAATTTTACAGTGACACTGCCTATGTCGTCATAAGAGAGCCTGCAAAATTTCATAATAGTATCGCAAACGGTTCTGCGAATTCGATTGAGCAGAAATGGTCATTTTCATGGAGCAAAGGCCAGTGCCTCTGGGTTCGGCCTGAAAATTCCGCAAAAACTGGATATCCCGAATCCTTGCGGCTTTTGGCCCTCCAGGGTCCCCCAACATCTTGTTTTCAATCAACTCTTTGCGAAATTTCAAGGAAAACCTCGTATCTCTACGGGAAATGGGTGAAAAATGAGGATAAAGGAATATTTGAAGGAAATCAGCCATCATGAAAATCCCGATTTTCAAATCTTCATAACTTTTTTTCTGTGGCGTATTTCCTGATAAAATTTTACAGTGACACTCCCTAGGTCGTCAGGAAGTAGCCTGCAAAATTCCACAACAGTATCGCGAATGGTTCAGCGAATTCCATATAGCAGACATTGACATTTTTACGGATCCCATATTAACGTCCATTTCGCTCTATCTCGCTTATTTACCGAGATAATTGCGAAAAACTGAAAATGCTCCTTTCCCGATCCCAAATTAGTGCCTATTTCGCTCTATCTCGCTTATTTACCGAGATAATTGAGAAAAACTGAAAAAATTTCGCAAAAACTGGATATCCCGAATCCTTGCGGCTTTTGGCCCTTCAGGATCCCCCAACATCTTGTTTTCAATCAACTCTTTGCGAAATTTCAAGGAAAACCTCGTATCTCTACGGGAAATGGGTGAAAAATGAGGATAAAGGAATATTTGAAGGAAATCAGCCATCATGAAAATCCCGATTTTCAAATCTTCATAACTTTTTTTCTGTGGCGTATTTCCTGATAAAATTTTACAGTGACACTCCCTAGGTCGTCAGGAAGTAGCCTGCAAAATTCCACAACAGTATCGCGAATGGTTCAGCGAATTCCATATAGCAGACATTGACATTTTTACGGATCCCATATTAACGTCCATTTCGCTCTATCTCGCTTATTTACCGAGATAATTGCGAAAAACTGAAAATGCTCCTTTCCCGATCCCAAATTAGTGCCTATTTCGCTCTATCTCGCTTATTTACCGAGATAATTGAGAAAAACTGAAAAAATTTCGCAAAAACTGGATATCCCGAATCCTTGCGGCTTTTGGCCCTTCAGGATCCCCCAACATCTTGTTTTCAATCAACTCTTTGCGAAATTTCAAGGAAAACCTCGTATCTCTACGGGAAATGGGTGAAAAATGAGGATAAAGGAATATTTGAAGGAAATCAGCCATCATGAAAATCCCGATTTTCAAATCTTCATAACTTTTTTTCTGTGGCGTATTTCCTGATAAAATTTTACAGTGACACTCCCTAGGTCGTCAGGAAGTAGCCTGCAAAATTCCACAACAGTATCGCGAATGGTTCAGCGAATTCCATATAGCAGACATTGACATTTTTACGGATCCCATATTAACGTCCATTTCGCTCTATCTCGCTTATTTACCGAGATAATTGCGAAAAACTGAAAATGCTCCTTTCCCGATCCCAAATTAGTGCCTATTTCGCTCTATCTCGCTTATTCACCGAGATAATCGCGAAAAACTGGAATTTTTTCTTCCTGACTCGATATTAACGTCTATTTCGCTCTATCTCGCTTATTTACCGAGATAACTGAGAAAAATTGGAAAAATTTCGCAAAAACTGGATATCCCGAATCCTTGCGGCTTTTGGCCCTTCAGGATCCCCCAACATCTTGTTTTCAATCAACTCTTTGCGAAATTTCAAGGAAAACCTCGTATCTCTACGGGAAATGCGTGAAAAATGAGGATAAAGGAATATTTGAAGGAAATCAGCCATCATGAAAATCCCGATTTTCAAATCTTCATAACTTTTTTTCTGTGGCGTATTTCCTGATGAAATTTTACAGTGACACTGCCTATGTCGTCATAAGAGAGCCTGCAAAATTTCATAATAGTATCGCAAACGGTTCTGCGAATTCGATTGAGCAGAAATGGTCATTTTCATGGAGCAAAGGCCAGTGCCTCTGGGTTCGGCCTGAAAATTCCGCAAAAACTGGATATCCCGAATCCTTGCGGCTTTTGGCCCTTCAGGATCCCCCAACATCTTGTTTTCAATCAACTCTTTGCGAAATTTCAAGGAAAACCTCGTATCTCTACGGGAAATGGGTGAAAAATGAGGATAAAGGAATATTTGAAGGAAATCAGCCATCATGAAAATCCCGATTTTCAAATCTTCATAACTTTTTTTCTGTGGCGTATTTCCTGATAAAATTTTACAGTGACACTCCCTAGGTCGTCAGGAAGTAGCCTGCAAAATTCCACAACAGTATCGCGAATGGTTCAGCGAATTCCATATAGCAGACATTGACATTTTTACGGATCCCATATTAACGTCCATTTCGCTCTATCTCGCTTATTCACCGAGATAATTGCGAAAAACTGAAAATGCTCCTTTCCCGATCCCAAATTAGTGCCTATTTCGCTCTATCTCGCTTATTTACCGAGATAATTGAGAAAAACTGAAAAAATTTCGCAAAAACTGGATATCCCGAATCCTTGCGGCTTTTGGCCCTTCAGGATCCCCCAACATCTTGTTTTCAATCAACTCTTTGCGAAATTTCAAGGAAAACCTCGTATCTCTACGGGAAATGGGTGAAAAATGAGGATAAAGGAATATTTGAAGGAAATCAGCCATCATGAAAATCCCGATTTTCAAATCTTCATAACTTTTTTTCTGTGGCGTATTTCCTGATAAAATTTTACAGTGACACTCCCTAGGTCGTCAGGAAGTAGCCTGCAAAATTCCACAACAGTATCGCGAATGGTTCAGCGAATTCCATATAGCAGACATTGACATTTTTACGGATCCCATATTAACGTCCATTTCGCTCTATCTCGCTTATTTACCGAGATAATTGCGAAAAACTGAAAATGCTCCTTTCCCGATCCCAAATTAGTGCCTATTTCGCTCTATCTCGCTTATTTACCGAGATAATCGCGAAAAACTGGAATTTTTTCTTCCTGACTCGATATTAACGTCTATTTCGCTCTATCTCGCTTATTTACCGAGATAATTGAGAAAAACTGAAAAAATTTCGCAAAAACTGGATATCCCGAATCCTTGCGGCTTTTGGCCCTTCAGGATCCCCCAACATCTTGTTTTCAATCAACTCTTTGCGAAATTTCAAGGAAAACCTCGTATCTCTACGGGAAATGGGTGAAAAATGAGGATAAAGGAATATTTGAAGGAAATCAGCCATCATGAAAATCCCGATTTTCAAATCTTCATAACTTTTTTTCTGTGGCGTATTTCCTGATGAAATTTTACAGTGACACTGCCTATGTCGTCATAAGAGAGCCTGCAAAATTTCATAACAGTATCGCAAACGGTTCTGCGAATTCGATTGAGCAGAAATGGTCATTTTCATGGAGCAAAGGCCAGTGCCTCTGGGTTCGGCCTGAAAATTCCGCAAAAACTGGATATCCCGAATCCTTGCGGCTTTTGGCCCTCCAGGATCCCCCAACATCTTGTTTTCAATCAATTCTTTGCGAAATTTCAAGGAAAACCTCGTATCTCTACGGGAAATGGGTGAAAAATGAGGATAAAGGAATATTTGAAGGAAATCAGCCATCATGAAAATCCCGATTTTCAAATCTTCATAACTTTTTTTCTGTGGCGTATTTCCTGATAAAATTTTACAGTGACACTCCCTAGGTCGTCAGGAAGTAGCCTGCAAAATTCCACAACAGTATCGCGAATGGTTCAGCGAATTCCATATAGCAGACATTGACATTTTTACGGATCCCATATTAACGTCCATTTCGCTCTATCTCGCTTATTCACCGAGATAATTGCGAAAAACTGAAAATGCTCCTTTCCCGATCCCAAATTAGTGCCTATTTCGCTCTATCTCGCTTATTTACCGAGATAATTGAGAAAAACTGAAAAAATTTCGCAAAAACTGGATATCCCGAATCCTTGCGGCTTTTGGCCCTTCAGGATCCCCCAACATCTTGTTTTCAATCAACTCTTTGCGAAATTTCAAGGAAAACCTCGTATCTCTACGGGAAATGGGTGAAAAATGAGGATAAAGGAATATTTGAAGGAAATCAGCCATCATGAAAATCCCGATTTTCAAATCTTCATAACTTTTTTTCTGTGGCGTATTTCCTGATAAAATTTTACAGTGACACTCCCTAGGTCGTCAGGAAGTAGCCTGCAAAATTCCACAACAGTATCGCGAATGGTTCAGCGAATTCCATATAGCAGACATTGACATTTTTACGGATCCCATATTAACGTCCATTTCGCTCTATCTCGCTTATTTACCGAGATAATTGCGAAAAACTGAAAATGCTCCTTTCCCGATCCCAAATTAGTGCCTATTTCGCTCTATCTCGCTTATTTACCGAGATAATCGCGAAAAACTGGAATTTTTTCTTCCTGACTCGATATTAACGTCTATTTCGCTCTATCTCGCTTATTTACCGAGATAATTGAGAAAAACTGAAAAAATTTCGCAAAAACTGGATATCCCGAATCCTTGCGGCTTTTGGCCCTCCAGGATCCCCCAACATCTTGTTTTCAATCAACTCTTTGCGAAATTTCAAGGAAAACCTCGTATCTCTACGGGAAATGGGTGAAAAATGAGGATAAAGGAATATTTGAAGGAAATCAGCCATCATGAAAATCCCGATTTTCAAATCTTCATAACTTTTTTTCTGTGGCGTATTTCCTGATGAAATTTTACAGTGACACTGCCTATGTCGTCATAAGAGAGCCTGCAAAATTTCATAACAGTATCGCAAACGGTTCTGCGAATTCGATTGAGCAGAAATGGTCATTTTCATGGAGCAAAGGCCAGTGCCTCTGGGTTCGGCCTGAAAATTCCGCAAAAACTGGATATCCCGAATCCTTGCGGCTTTTGGCCCTCCAGGATCCCCCAACATCTTGTTTTCAATCAACTCTTTGCGAAATTTCAAGGAAAACCTCGTATCTCTACGGGAAATGGGTGAAAAATGAGGATAAAGGAATATTTGAAGGAAATCAGCCATCATGAAAATCCCGTTTTTCAAATCTTCATAACTTTTTTTCTGTGGCGTATTTCCTGATGAAATTTTACAGTGACACTGCCTATGTCGTCACAAGAGAGCCTGCAAAATTTCATAACAGTATCGCAAACGGTTCTGCGAATTCGATTGAGCAGAAATGGTCATTTTCATGGAGCAAAGGCCAGTGCCTCTGGGTTCGGCCTGAAAATTCCGCAAAAACTGGATATCCCGAATCCTTGCGGCTTTTGGCCCTCCAGGATCCCCCAACATCTTGTTTTCAATCAACTCTTTGCGAAATTTCAAGGAAAACCTCGTATCTCTACGGGAAATGGGTGAAAAATGAGGATAAAGGAATATTTGAAGGAAATCAGCCATCATGAAAATCCCGATTTTCAAATCTTCATAACTTTTTTTCTGTGGCGTATTTCCTGATGAAATTTTACAGTGACACTGCCTATGTCGTCATAAGAGAGCCTGCAAAATTTCATAACAGTATCGCAAACGGTTCTGCGAATTCGATTGAGCAGAAATGGTCATTTTCATGGAGCAAAGGCCAGTGCCTCTGGGTTCGGCCTGAAAATTCCGCAAAAACTGGATATCCCGAATCCTTGCGGCTTTTGGCCCTCCAGGATCCCCCAACATCTTGTTTTCAATCAACTCTTTGCGAAATTTCAAGGAAAACCTCGTATCTCTACGGGAAATGGGTGAAAAATGAGGATAAAGGAATATTTGAAGGAAATCAGCCATCATGAAAATCCCGATTTTCAAATCTTCATAACTTTTTTTCTGTGGCGTATTTCCTGATGAAATTTTACAGTGACACTGCCTATGTCGTCATAAGAGAGCCTGCAAAATTTCATAACAGTATCGCAAACGGTTCTGCGAATTCGATTGAGCAGAAATGGTCATTTTCATGGAGCAAAGGCCAGTGCCTCTGGGTTCGGCCTGAAAATTCCGCAAAAACTGGATATCCCGAATCCTTGCGGCTTTTGGCCCTCCAGGATCCCCCAACATCTTGTTTTCAATCAACTCTTTGCGAAATTTCAAGGAAAACCTCGTATCTCTACGGGAAATGGGTGAAAAATGAGGATAAAGGAATATTTGAAGGAAATCAGCCATCATGAAAATCCCGATTTTCAAATCTTCATAACTTTTTTTCTGTGGCGTATTTCCTGATGAAATTTCACAGTGACA
Source organism: Aleiodes alternator (assembly GCA_963921955.1). Taxonomy (NCBI): domain Eukaryota; kingdom Metazoa; phylum Arthropoda; class Insecta; order Hymenoptera; family Braconidae; genus Aleiodes; species Aleiodes alternator. The sequence goes on along the minus strand of OY998115.1, from coordinate 7,032,001 downwards.
CTGCCTATGTCGTCATAAGAGAGCCTGCAAAATTTCATAACAGTATCGCAAACGGTTCTGCGAATTCGATTGAGCAGAAATGGTCATTTTCATGGAGCGAAGGCCAGTGCCTCTGGGTTCGGCCTGAAAATTCCGCAAAAACTGGATATCCCGAATCCTTGCGGCTTTTGGCCCTCCAGGATCCCCCAACATCTTGTTTTCAATCAACTCTTTGCGAAATTTCAAGGAAAACCTCGTATCTCTACGGGAAATGGGTGAAAAATGAGGATAAAGGAATATTTGAAGGAAATCAGCCATCATGAAAATCCCGATTTTCAAATCTTCATAACTTTTTTTCTGTGGCGTATTTCCTGATGAAATTTTACAGTGACACTGCCTATGTCGTCATAAGAGAGCCTGCAAAATTTCATAACAGTATCGCAAACGGTTCTGCGAATTCGATTGAGCAGAAATGGTCATTTTCATGGAGCAAAGGCCAGTGCCTCTGGGTTCGGCCTGAAAATTCCGCAAAAACTGGATATCCCGAATCCTTGCGGCTTTTGGCCCTCCAGGATCCCCCAACATCTTGTTTTCAATCAACTCTTTGCGAAATTTCAAGGAAAACCTCGTATCTCTACGGGAAATGGGTGAAAAATGAGGATAAAGGAATATTTGAAGGAAATCAGCCATCATGAAAATCCCGATTTTCAAATCTTCATAACTTTTTTTCTGTGGCGTATTTCCTGATAAAATTTTACAGTGACACTCCCTAGGTCGTCAGGAAGTAGCCTGCAAAATTCCACAACAGTATCGCGAATGGTTCAGCGAATTCCATATAGCAGACATTGACATTTTTACGGATCCCATATTAACGTCCATTTCGCTCTATCTCGCTTATTTACCGAGATAATTGCGAAAAACTGAAAATGCTCTTTTCCCGATCCCAAATTAGTGCCTATTTCGCTCTATCTCGCTTATTCACCGAGATAATCGCGAAAAACTGGAATTTTTTCTTCCTGACTCGATATTAACGTCTATTTCGCTCTATCTCGCTTATTTACCGAGATAATTGAGAAAAATTGGAAAAATTTCGCAAAAACTGGATATCCCGAATCCTTGCGGCTTTTGGCCCTTCAGGATCCCCCAACATCTTGTTTTCAATCAACTCTTTGCGAAATTTCAAGGAAAACCTCGTATCTCTACGGGAAATGGGTGAAAAATGAGGATAAAGGAATATTTGAAGGAAATCAGCCATCATGAAAATCCCGATTTTCAAATCTTCATAACTTTTTTTCTGTGGCGTATTTCCTGATGAAATTTTACAGTGACACTGCCTATGTCGTCATAAGAGAGCCTGCAAAATTTCATAACAGTATCGCAAACGGTTCTGCGAATTCGATTGAGCAGAAATGGTCATTTTCATGGAGCAAAGGCCAGTGCCTCTGGGTTCGGCCTGAAAATTCCGCAAAAACTGGATATCCCGAATCCTTGCGGCTTTTGGCCCTCCAGGATCCCCCAACATCTTGTTTTCAATCAACTCTTTGCGAAATTTCAAGGAAAACCTCGTATCTCTACGGGAAATGCGTGAAAAATGAGGATAAAGGAATATTTGAAGGAAATCAGCCATCATGAAAATCCCGATTTTCAAATCTTCATAACTTTTTTTCTGTGGCGTATTTCCTGATGAAATTTTACAGTGACACTGCCTATGTCGTCATAAGAGAGCCTGCAAAATTTCATAATAGTATCGCAAACGGTTCTGCGAATTCGATTGAGCAGAAATGGTCATTTTCATGGAGCAAAGGCCAGTGCCTCTGGGTTCGGCCTGAAAATTCCGCAAAAACTGGATATCCCGAATCCTTGCGGCTTTTGGCCCTTCAGGATCCCCCAACATCTTGTTTTCAATCAACTCTTTGCGAAATTTCAAGGAAAACCTCGTATCTCTACGGGAAATGGGTGAAAAATGAGGATAAAGGAATATTTGAAGGAAATCAGCCATCATGAAAATCCCGATTTTCAAATCTTCATAACTTTTTTTCTGTGGCGTATTTCCTGATAAAATTTTACAGTGACACTCCCTAGGTCGTCAGGAAGTAGCCTGCAAAATTCCACAACAGTATCGCGAATGGTTCAGCGAATTCCATATAGCAGACATTGACATTTTTACGGATCCCATATTAACGTCCATTTCGCTCTATCTCGCTTATTCACCGAGATAATTGCGAAAAACTGAAAATGCTCCTTTCCCGATCCCAAATTAGTGCCTATTTCGCTCTATCTCGCTTATTTACCGAGATAATTGAGAAAAACTGAAAAAATTTCGCAAAAACTGGATATCCCGAATCCTTGCGGCTTTTGGCCCTTCAGGATCCCCCAACATCTTGTTTTCAATCAACTCTTTGCGAAATTTCAAGGAAAACCTCGTATCTCTACGGGAAATGGGTGAAAAATGAGGATAAAGGAATATTTGAAGGAAATCAGCCATCATGAAAATCCCGATTTTCAAATCTTCATAACTTTTTTTCTGTGGCGTATTTCCTGATGAAATTTTACAGTGACACTGCCTATGTCGTCATAAGAGAGCCTGCAAAATTTCATAACAGTATCGCAAACGGTTCTGCGAATTCGATTGAGCAGAAATGGTCATTTTCATGGAGCAAAGGCCAGTGCCTCTGGGTTCGGCCTGAAAATTCCGCAAAAACTGGATATCCCGAATCCTTGCGGCTTTTGGCCCTCCAGGATCCCCCAACATCTTGTTTTCAATCAACTCTTTGCGAAATTTCAAGGAAAACCTCGTATCTCTACGGGAAATGGGTGAAAAATGAGGATAAAGGAATATTTGAAGGAAATCAGCCATCATGAAAATCCCGATTTTCAAATCTTCATAACTTTTTTTCTGTGGCGTATTTCCTGATGAAATTTTACAGTGACACTGCCTATGTCGTCATAAGAGAGCCTGCAAAATTTCATAACAGTATCGCAAACGGTTCTGCGAATTCGATTGAGCAGAAATGGTCATTTTCATGGAGCAAAGGCCAGTGCCTCTGGGTTCGGCCTGAAAATTCCGCAAAAACTGGATATCCCGAATCCTTGCGGCTTTTGGCCCTCCAGGATCCCCCAACATCTTGTTTTCAATCAACTCTTTGCGAAATTTCAAGGAAAACCTCGTATCTCTACGGGAAATGGGTGAAAAATGAGGATAAAGGAATATTTGAAGGAAATCAGCCATCATGAAAATCCCGTTTTTCAAATCTTCATAACTTTTTTTCTGTGGCGTATTTCCTGATGAAATTTTACAGTGACACTGCCTATGTCGTCATAAGAGAGCCTGCAAAATTTCATAACAGTATCGCAAACGGTTCTGCGAATTCGATTGAGCAGAAATGGTCATTTTCATGGAGCAAAGGCCAGTGCCTCTGGGTTCGGCCTGAAAATTCCGCAAAAACTGGATATCCCGAATCCTTGCGGCTTTTGGCCCTCCAGGATCCCCCAACATCTTGTTTTCAATCAACTCTTTGCGAAATTTCAAGGAAAACCTCGTATCTCTACGGGAAATGGGTGAAAAATGAGGATAAAGGAATATTTGAAGGAAATCAGCCATCATGAAAATCCCGATTTTCAAATCTTCATAACTTTTTTTCTGTGGCGTATTTCCTGATGAAATTTTACAGTGACACTGCCTATGTCGTCATAAGAGAGCCTGCAAAATTTCATAACAGTATCGCAAACGGTTCTGCGAATTCGATTGAGCAGAAATGGTCATTTTCATGGAGCAAAGGCCAGTGCCTCTGGGTTCGGCCTGAAAATTCCGCAAAAACTGGATATCCCGAATCCTTGCGGCTTTTGGCCCTCCAGGATCCCCCAACATCTTGTTTTCAATCAACTCTTTGCGAAATTTCAAGGAAAACCTCGTATCTCTACGGGAAATGGGTGAAAAATGAGGATAAAGGAATATTTGAAGGAAATCAGCCATCATGAAAATCCCGATTTTCAAATCTTCATAACTTTTTTTCTGTGGCGTATTTCCTGATGAAATTTCACAGTGACACTGCCTATGTCGTCATAAGAGAGCCTGCAAAATTTCATAACAGTATCGCAAACGGTTCTGCGAATTCGATTGAGCAGAAATGGTCATTTTCATGGAGCGAAGGCCAGTGCCTCTGGGTTCGGCCTGAAAATTCCGCAAAAACTGGATATCCCGAATCCTTGCGGCTTTTGGCCCTCCAGGATCCCCCAACATCTTGTTTTCAATCAACTCTTTGCGAAATTTCAAGGAAAACCTCGTATCTCTACGGGAAATGGGTGAAAAATGAGGATAAAGGAATATTTGAAGGAAATCAGCCATCATGAAAATCCCGATTTTCAAATCTTCATAACTTTTTTTCTGTGGCGTATTTCCTGATGAAATTTTACAGTGACACTGCCTATGTCGTCATAAGAGAGCCTGCAAAATTTCATAACAGTATCGCAAACGGTTCTGCGAATTCGATTGAGCAGAAATGGTCATTTTCATGGAGCAAAGGCCAGTGCCTCTGGGTTCGGCCTGAAAATTCCGCAAAAACTGGATATCCCGAATCCTTGCGGCTTTTGGCCCTCCAGGATCCCCCAACATCTTGTTTTCAATCAACTCTTTGCGAAATTTCAAGGAAAACCTCGTATCTCTACGGGAAATGGGTGAAAAATGAGGATAAAGGAATATTTGAAGGAAATCAGCCATCATGAAAATCCCGATTTTCAAATCTTCATAACTTTTTTTCTGTGGCGTATTTCCTGATGAAATTTTACAGCGACACTGCCTATGTCGTCATAAGAGAGCCTGCGAAATTTCATAACAGTATCGCAAACGGTTCTGCGAATTCGATTGAGCAGAAATGGTCATTTTCATGGAGCAAAGGCCAGTGCCTCTGGGTTCGGCCTGAAAATTCCGCAAAAACTGGATATCCCGAATCCTTGCGGCTTTTGGCCCTCCAGGATCCCCCAACATCTTGTTTTCAATCAACTCTTTGCGAAATTTCAAGGAAAACCTCGTATCTCTACGGGAAATGGGTGAAAAATGAGGATAAAGGAATATTTGAAGGAAATCAGCCATCATGAAAATCCCGATTTTCAAATCTTCATAACTTTTTTTCTGTGGCGTATTTCCTGATAAAATTTTACAGTGACACTCCCTAGGTCGTCATAAGAGAGCCTGCAAAATTTCATAACAGTATCGCAAACGGTTCTGCGAATTCGATTGAGCAGAAATGGTCATTTTCATGGAGCGAAGGCCAGTGCCTCTGGGTTCGGCCTGAAAATTCCGCAAAAACTGGATATCCCGAATCCTTGCGGCTTTTGGCCCTCCAGGATCCCCCAACATCTTGTTTTCAATCAACTTTTTGCGAAATTTCAAGGATTATTTTTTCAATCCCAATTTCGACCAATAGGAGCACGGGATTTGACATCACGTGGTGTGTATTATTTCGATAATTTTTGGTAATACCACGGCTGTTGCTAAGCAGCAAACAAACGTTTTTAAACAAATTCCAACCCACTTTATCCCACGAAAATGTCAAATCCGTGCACCCTTTCGCCAAAATTGGAATCAAAAAAATAATCCCCCGAATACCCCTCGTGCTTGAAAATGAATTGGGTATTTCCCTCAAGTTTACCCGCTCAGCAACGTGTGCGTTCAGTTTGTCACAAAATCCCTCGCACTCGCGTGCTCGGGATTTTGTTACTGCCAAACTTCACGCACGTGTTGCTGAGCAACAAAACTTTCGTGAAATACCCGCTAATTTTCAAGCACTCGGGGTATTACAAGTGAAAACCTCGTATCTCTACGGGAAATGGGTGAAAAATGAGGATAAAGGAATATTTGAAGGAAATCAGCCATCATGAAAATCCCGATTTTCAAATCTTCATAACTTTTTTTCTGTGGCGTATTTCCTGATGAAATTTTACAGTGACACTGCCTATGTCGTCATAAGAGAGCCTGCAAAATTTCATAACAGTATCGCAAACGGTTCTGCGAATTCGATTGAGCAGAAATGGTCATTTTCATGGAGCGAAGGCCAGTGCCTCTGGGTTCGGCCTGAAAATTCCGCAAAAACTGGATATCCCGAATCCTTGCGGCTTTTGGCCCTCCAGGGTCCCCCAACATCTTGTTTTCAATCAACTCTTTGCGAAATTTCAAGGAAAACCTCGTATCTCTACGGGAAATGGGTGAAAAATGAGGATAAAGGAATATTTGAAGGAAATCAGCCATCATGAAAATCCCGATTTTCAAATCTTCATAACTTTTTTTCTGTGGCGTATTTCCTGATAAAATTTTACAGTGACACTCCCTAGGTCGTCAGGAAGTAGCCTGCAAAATTCCACAACAGTATCGCGAATGGTTCAGCGAATTCCATATAGCAGACATTGACATTTTTACGGATCCCATATTAACGTCCATTTCGCTCTATCTCGCTTATTTACCGAGATAATTGCGAAAAACTGAAAATGCTCCTTTCCCGATCCCAAATTAGTGCCTATTTCGCTCTATCTCGCTTATTTACCGAGATAATTGAGAAAAACTGAAAAAATTTCGCAAAAACTGGATATCCCGAATCCTTGCGGCTTTTGGCCCTTCAGGATCCCCCAACATCTTGTTTTCAATCAACTCTTTGCGAAATTTCAAGGAAAACCTCGTATCTCTACGGGAATTGGTGGAAAATGAGGATAAAGGAATATTTGAAGGAAATCAGCCATCATGAAAATCCCGATTTTCAAATCTTCATAACTTTTTTTCTGTGGCGTATTTCCTGATAAAATTTTACAGTGACACTCCCTAGGTCGTCAGGAAGTAGCCTGCAAAATTCCACAACAGTATCGCGAATGGTTCAGCGAATTCCATATAGCAGACATTGACATTTTTACGGATCCCATATTAACGTCCATTTCGCTCTATCTCGCTTATTTACCGAGATAATTGCGAAAAACTGAAAATGCTCCTTTCCCGATCCCAAATTAGTGCCTATTTCGCTCTATCTCGCTTATTTACCGAGATAATTGAGAAAAACTGAAAAAATTTCGCAAAAACTGGATATCCCGAATCCTTGCGGCTTTTGGCCCTTCAGGATCCCCCAACATCTTGTTTTCAATCAAGTCTTTGCGAAATTTCAAGGAAAACCTCGTATCTCTACGGGAAATGGGTGAAAAATGAGGATAAAGGAATATTTGAAGGAAATCAGCCATCATGAAAATCCCGATGTTCAAATCTTCATAACTTTTTTTCTGTGGCGTATTTCCTGATGAAATTTTACAGTGACACTGCCTATGTCGTCATAAGAGAGCCTGCAAAATTTCATAACAGTATCGCAAACGGTTCTGCGAATTCGATTGAGCAGAAATGGTCATTTTCATGGAGCAAAGGCCAGTGCCTCTGGGTTCGGCCTGAAAATTCCGCAAAAACTGGATATCCCGAATCCTTGCGGCTTTTGGCCCTCCAGGATCCCCCAACATCTTGTTTTCAATCAACTCTTTGCGAAATTTCAAGGAAAACCTCGTATCTCTACGGGAAATGGGTGAAAAATGAGGATAAAGGAATATTTGAAGGAAATCAGCCATCATGAAAATCCCGATTTTCAAATCTTCATAACTTTTTTTCTGTGGCGTATTTCCTGATAAAATTTTACAGTGACACTCCCTAGGTCGTCAGGAAGTAGCCTGCAAAATTCCACAACAGTATCGCGAATGGTTCAGCGAATTCCATATAGCAGACATTGACATTTTTACGGATCCCATATTAACGTCCATTTCGCTCTATCTCGCTTATTTACCGAGATAATTGCGAAAAACTGAAAATGCTCCTTTCCCGATCCCAAATTAGTGCCTATTTCGCTCTATCTCGCTTATTTACCGAGATAATCGCGAAAAACTGGAATTTTTTCTTCCTGACTCGATATTAACGTCTATTTCGCTCTATCTCGCTTATTTACCGAGATAATTGAGAAAAACTGAAAAAATTTCGCAAAAACTGGATATCCCGAATCCTTGCGGCTTTTGGCCCTTCAGGATCCCCCAACATCTTGTTTTCAATCAACTCTTTGCGAAATTTCAAGGAAAACCTCGTATCTCTACGGGAAATGGGTGAAAAATGAGGATAAAGGAATATTTGAAGGAAATCAGCCATCATGAAAATCCCGATTTTCAAATCTTCATAACTTTTTTTCTGTGGCGTATTTCCTGAAGAAATTTTACAGTGACACTGCCTATGTCGTCATAAGAGAGCCTGCAAAATTTCATAACAGTATCGCAAACGGTTCTGCGAATTCGATTGAGCAGAAATGGTCATTTTCATGGAGCAAAGGCCAGTGCCTCTGGGTTCGGCCTGAAAATTCCGCAAAAACTGGATATCCCGAATCCTTGCGGCTTTTGGCCCTCCAGGATCCCCCAACATCTTGTTTTCAATCAACTCTTTGCGAAATTTCAAGGAAAACCTCGTATCTCTACGGGAAATGGGTGAAAAATGAGGATAAAAGAATATTTGAAGGAAATCAGCCATCATGAAAATCCCGATTTTCAAATCTTCATAACTTTTTTTCTGTGGCGTATTTCCTGATGAAATTTTACAGTGACACTGCCTATGTCGTCATAAGAGAGCCTGCAAAATTTCATAATAGTATCGCAAACGGTTCTGCGAATTCGATTGAGCAGAAATGGTCATTTTCATGGAGCAAAGGCCAGTGCCTCTGGGTTCGGCCTGAAAATTCCGCAAAAACTGGATATCCCGAATCCTTGCGGCTTTTGGCCCTCCAGGATCCCCCAACATCTTGTTTTCAATCAACTCTTTGCGAAATTTCAAGGAAAACCTCGTATCTCTACGGGAAATGGGTGAAAAATGAGGATAAAGGAATATTTGAAGGAAATCAGCCATCATGAAAATCCCGATTTTCAAATCTTCATAACTTTTTTTCTGTGGCGTATTTCCTGATAAAATTTTACAGTGACACTCCCTAGGTCGTCAGGAAGTAGCCTGCAAAATTCCACAACAGTATCGCGAATGGTTCAGCGAATTCCATATAGCAGACATTGACATTTTTACGGATCCCATATTAACGTCCATTTCGCTCTATCTCGCTTATTTACCGAGATAATTGCGAAAAACTGAAAATGCTCCTTTCCCGATCCCAAATTAGTGCCTATTTCGCTCTATCTCGCTTATTCACCGAGATAATCGCGAAAAACTGGAATTTTTTCTTCCTGACTCGATATTAACGTCTATTTCGCTCTATCTCGCTTATTTACCGAGATAATTGAGAAAAACTGAAAAAATTTCGCAAAAACTGGATATCCCGAATCCTTGCGGCTTTTGGCCCTCCAGGATCCCCCAACATCTTGTTTTCAATCAACTCTTTGCGAAATTTCAAGGAAAACCTCGTATCTCTACGGGAAATGGGTGAAAAATGAGGATAAAGGAATATTTGAAGGAAATCAGCCATCATGAAAATCCCGATTTTCAAATCTTCATAACTTTTTTTCTGTGGCGTATTTCCTGATGAAATTTTACAGTGACACTGCCTATGTCGTCATAAGAGAGCCTGCAAAATTTCATAATAGTATCGCAAACGGTTCTGCGAATTCGATTGAGCAGAAATGGTCATTTTCATGGAGCAAAGGCCAGTGCCTCTGGGTTCGGCCTGAAAATTCCGCAAAAACTGGATATCCCGAATCCTTGCGGCTTTTGGCCCTCCAGGGTCCCCCAACATCTTGTTTTCAATCAACTCTTTGCGAAATTTCAAGGAAAACCTCGTATCTCTACGGGAAATGGGTGAAAAATGAGGATAAAGGAATATTTGAAGGAAATCAGCCATCATGAAAATCCCGATTTTCAAATCTTCATAACTTTTTTTCTGTGGCGTATTTCCTGATAAAATTTTACAGTGACACTCCCTAGGTCGTCAGGAAGTAGCCTGCAAAATTCCACAACAGTATCGCGAATGGTTCAGCGAATTCCATATAGCAGACATTGACATTTTTACGGATCCCATATTAACGTCCATTTCGCTCTATCTCGCTTATTTACCGAGATAATTGCGAAAAACTGAAAATGCTCCTTTCCCGATCCCAAATTAGTGCCTATTTCGCTCTATCTCGCTTATTTACCGAGATAATTGAGAAAAACTGAAAAAATTTCGCAAAAACTGGATATCCCGAATCCTTGCGGCTTTTGGCCCTTCAGGATCCCCCAACATCTTGTTTTCAATCAACTCTTTGCGAAATTTCAAGGAAAACCTCGTATCTCTACGGGAATTGGTGGAAAATGAGGATAAAGGAATATTTGAAGGAAATCAGCCATCATGAAAATCCCGATTTTCAAATCTTCATAACTTTTTTTCTGTGGCGTATTTCCTGATGAAATTTTACAGTGACACTGCCTATGTCGTCATAAGAGAGCCTGCAAAATTTCATAACAGTATCGCAAACGGTTCTGCGAATTCGATTGAGCAGAAATGGTCATTTTCATGGAGCAAAGGCCAGTGCCTCTGGGTTCGGCCTGAAAATTCCGCAAAAACTGGATATCCCGAATCCTTGCGGCTTTTGGCCCTTCAGGATCCCCCAACATCTTGTTTTCAATCAACTCTTTGCGAAATTTCAAGGAAAACCTCGTATCTCTACGGAAAATGGGTGAAAAATGAGGATAAAGGAATATTTGAAGGAAATCAGCCATTATGAAAATCCCGATTTTCAAATCTTCATAACTTTTTTTCTGTGGCGTATTTCCTGATAAAATTTTACAGTGACACTCCCTAGGTCGTCAGGAAGTAGCCTGCAAAATTCCACAACAGTATCGCGAATGGTTCAGCGAATTCCATATAGCAGACATTGACATTTTTACGGATCCCATATTAACGTCCATTTCGCTCTATCTCGCTTATTTACCGAGATAATTGCGAAAAACTGAAAATGCTCCTTTCCCGATCCCAAATTAGTGCCTATTTCGCTCTATCTCGCTTATTTACCGAGATAATCGCGAAAAACTGGAATTTTTTCTTCCTGACTCGATATTAACGTCTATTTCGCTCTATCTCGCTTATTTACCGAGATAATTGAGAAAAACTGAAAAAATTTCGCAAAAACTGGATATCCCGAATCCTTGCGGCTTTTGGCCCTCCAGGATCCCCCAACATCTTGTTTTCAATCAACTCTTTGCGAAATTTCAAGGAAAACCTCGTATCTCTACGGGAAATGGGTGAAAAATGAGGATAAAGGAATATTTGAAGGAAATCAGCCATCATGAAAATCCCGATTTTCAAATCTTCATAACTTTTTTTCTGTGGCGTATTTCCTGATGAAATTTTACAGTGACACTGCCTATGTCGTCATAAGAGAGCCTGCAAAATTTCATAACAGTATCGCAAACGGTTCTGCGAATTCGATTGAGCAGAAATGGTCATTGTCATGGAGCAAAGGCCAGTGCCTCTGGGTTCGGCCTGAAAATTCCGCAAAAACTGGATATCCCGAATCCTTGCGGCTTTTGGCCCTCCAGGATCCCCCAACATCTTGTTTTCAATCAACTCTTTGCGAAATTTCAAGGAAAACCTCGTATCTCTACGGGAAATGGGTGAAAAATGAGGATAAAGGAATATTTGAAGGAAATCAGCCATCATGAAAATCCCGATTTTCAAATCTTCATAACTTTTTTTCTGTGGCGTATTTCCTGATAAAATTTTACAGTGACACTCCCTAGGTCGTCAGGAAGTAGCCTGCAAAATTCCACAACAGTATCGCGAATGGTTCAGCGAATTCCATATAGCAGACATTGACATTTTTACGGATCCCATATTAACGTCCATTTCGCTCTATCTCGCTTATTTACCGAGATAATTGCGAAAAACTGAAAATGCTCCTTTCCCGATCCCAAATTAGTGCCTATTTCGCTCTATCTCGCTTATTTACCGAGATAATCGCGAAAAACTGGAATTTTTTCTTCCTGACTCGATATTAACGTCTATTTCGCTCTATCTCGCTTATTTACCGAGATAATTGAGAAAAACTGAAAAAATTTCGCAAAAACTGGATATCCCGAATCCTTGCGGCTTTTGGCCCTTCAGGATCCCCCAACATCTTGTTTTCAATCAACTCTTTGCGAAATTTCAAGGAAAACCTCGTATCTCTACGGGAAATGGGTGAAAAATGAGGATAAAGGAATATTTGAAGGAAATCAGCCATCATGAAAATCCCGATTTTCAAATCTTCATAACTTTTTTTCTGTAGCGTATTTCCTGATGAAATTTTACAGTGACACTGCCTATGTCGTCATAAGAGAGCCTGCAAAATTTCATAACAGTATCGCAAACGGTTCTGCGAATTCGATTGAGCAGAAATGGTCATTTTCATGGAGCAAAGGCCAGTGCCTCTGGGTTCGGCCTGAAAATTCCGCAAAAACTGGATATCCCGAATCCTTGCGGCTTTTGGCCCTCCAGGATCCCCCAACATCTTGTTTTCAATCAACTCTTTGCGAAATTTCAAGGAAAACCTCGTATCTCTACGGGAAATGGGTGAAAAATGAGGATAAAGGAATATTTGAAGGAAATCAGCCATCATGAAAATCCCGATTTTCAAATCTTCATAACTTTTTTTCTGTGGCGTATTTCCTGATGAAATTTTACAGTGACACTGCCTATGTCGTCATAAGAGAGCCTGCAAAATTTCATAACAGTATCGCAAACGGTTCTGCGAATTCGATTGAGCAGAAATGGTCATTTTCATGGAGCAAAGGCCAGTGCCTCTGGGTTCGGCCTGAAAATTCCGCAAAAACTGGATATCCCGAATCCTTGCGGCTTTTGGCCCTCCAGGATCCCCCAACATCTTGTTTTCAATCAACTCTTTGCGAAATTACAAGGAAAACCTCGTATCTCTACGGGAAATGGGTGAAAAATGAGGATAAAGGAATATTTGAAGGAAATCAGCCATCATGAAAATCCCGATTTTCAAATCTTCATAACTTTTTTTCTGTGGCGTATTTCCTGATGAAATTTTACAGTGACACTGCCTATGTCGTCATAAGAGAGCCTGCAAAATTTCATAACAGTATCGCAAACGGTTCTGCGAATTCGATTGAGCAGAAATGGTCATTTTCATGGAGCAAAGGCCAGTGCCTCTGGGTTCGGCCTGAAAATTCCGCAAAAACTGGATATCCCGAATCCTTGCGGCTTTTGGCCCTCCAGGATCCCCCAACATCTTGTTTTCAATCAACTCTTTGCGAAATTTCGAGGAAAACCTCGTATCTCTACGGGAAATGGGTGAAAAATGAGGATAAAGGAATATTTGAAGGAAATCAGCCATCATGAAAATCCCGATTTTCAAATCTTCATAACTTTTTTTCTGTGGCGTATTTCCTGATGAAATTTTACAGTGACACTGCCTATGTCGTCATAAGAGAGCCTGCAAAATTTCATAACAGTATCGCAAACGGTTCTGCGAATTCGATTGAGCAGAAATGGTCATTTTCATGGAGCGAAGGCCAGTGCCTCTGGGTTCGGCCTGAAAATTCCGCAAAAACTGGATATCCCGAATCCTTGCGGCTTTTGGCCCTCCAGGATCCCCCAACATCTTGTTTTCAATCAACTCTTTGCGAAATTTCAAGGAAAACCTCGTATCTCTACGGGAAATGGGTGAAAAATGAGGATAAAGGAATATTTGAAGGAAATCAGCCATCATGAAAATCCCGATTTTCAAATCTTCATAACTTTTTTTCTGTGGCGTATTCCCTGATGAAATTTTACAGTGACACTGCCTATGTCGTCATAAGAGAGCCTGCAAAATTTCATAACAGTATCGCAAACGGTTCTGCGGATTCGATTGAGCAGAAATGGTCATTTTCATGGAGCAAAGGCCAGTGCCTCTGGGTTCGGCCTGAAAATTCCGCAAAAACTGGATATCCCGAATCCTTGCGGCTTTTGGCCCTCCAGGATCCCCCAACATCTTGTTTTCAATCAACTCTTTGCGAAATTTCAAGGAAAACCTCGTATCTCTACGGGAAATGGGTGAAAAATGAGGATAAAGGAATATTTGAAGGAAATCAGCCATCATGAAAATCCCGATTTTCAAATCTTCATAACTTTTTTTCTGTGGCGTATTTCCTGATGAAATTTTACAGTGACACTGCCTATGTCGTCATAAGAGAGCCTGCAAAATTTCATAACAGTATCGCAAACGGTTCTGCGAATTCGATTGAGCAGAAATGGTCATTTTCATGGAGCAAAGGCCAGTGCCTCTGGGTTCGGCCTGAAAATTCCGCAAAAACTGGATATCCCGAATCCTTGCGGCTTTTGGCCCTCCAGGATCCCCCAACATCTTGTTTTCAATCAACTCTTTGCGAAATTTCAAGGAAAACCTCGTATCTCTACGGGAAATGGGTGAAAAATGAGGATAAAGGAATATTTGAAGGAAATCAGCCATCATGAAAATCCCGATTTTCAAATCTTCATAACTTTTTTTCTGTGGCGTATTTCCTGATGAAATTTCACAGTGACACTGCCTATGTCGTCATAAGAGAGCCTGCAAAATTTCATAACAGTATCGCAAACGGTTCTGCGAATTCGATTGAGCAGAAATGGTCATTTTCATGGAGCGAAGGCCAGTGCCTCTGGGTTCGGCCTGAAAATTCCGCAAAAACTGGATATCCCGAATCCTTGCGGCTTTTGGCCCTCCAGGATCCCCCAACATCTTGTTTTCAATCAACTCTTTGCGAAATTTCAAGGAAAACCTCGTATCTCTACGGGAAATGGGTGAAAAATGAGGATAAAGGAATATTTGAAGGAAATCAGCCATCATGAAAATCCCGATTTTCAAATCTTCATAACTTTTTTTCTGTGGCGTATTTCCTGATGAAATTTTACAGTGACACTGCCTATGTCGTCATAAGAGAGCCTGCAAAATTTCATAACAGTATCGCAAACGGTTCTGCGAATTCGATTGAGCAGAAATGGTCATTTTCATGGAGCAAAGGCCAGTGCCTCTGGGTTCGGCCTGAAAATTCCGCAAAAACTGGATATCCCGAATCCTTGCGGCTTTTGGCCCTCCAGGATCCCCCAACATCTTGTTTTCAATCAACTCTTTGCGAAATTTCAAGGAAAACCTCGTATCTCTACGGGAAATGGGTGAAAAATGAGGATAAAGGAATATTTGAAGGAAATCAGCCATCATGAAAATCCCGATTTTCAAATCTTCATAACTTTTTTTCTGTGGCGTATTTCCTGATAAAATTTTACAGTGACACTCCCTAGGTCGTCAGGAAGTAGCCTGCAAAATTCCACAACAGTATCGCGAATGGTTCAGCGAATTCCATATAGCAGACATTGACATTTTTACGGATCCCATATTAACGTCCATTTCGCTCTATCTCGCTTATTTACCGAGATAATTGCGAAAAACTGAAAATGCTCCTTTCCCGATCCCAAATTAGTGCCTATTTCGCTCTATCTCGCTTATTCACCGAGATAATCGCGAACAACTGGAATTTTTTCTTCCTGACTCGATATTAACGTCTATTTCGCTCTATCTCGCTTATTTACCGAGATAATTGAGAAAAATTGGAAAAATTTCGCAAAAACTGGATATCCCGAATCCTTGCGGCTTTTGGCCCTCCAGGATCCCCCAACATCTTGTTTTCAATCAACTCTTTGCGAAATTTCAAGGAAAACCTCGTATCTCTACGGGAAATGGGTGAAAAATGAGGATAAAGGAATATTTGAAGGAAATCAGCCATCATGAAAATCCCGATTTTCAAATCTTCATAACTTTTTTTCTGTGGCGTATTTCCTGATAAAATTTTACAGTGACACTCCCTAGGTCGTCAGGAAGTAGCCTGCAAAATTCCACAACAGTATCGCGAATGGTTCAGCGAATTCCATATAGCAGACATTGACATTTTTACGGATCCCATATTAACGTCCATTTCGCTCTATCTCGCTTATTCACCGAGATAATTGCGAAAAACTGAAAATGCTCCTTTCCCGATCCCAAATTAGTGCCTATTTCGCTCTATCTCGCTTATTTACCGAGATAATTGAGAAAAACTGAAAAAATTTCGCAAAAACTGGATATCCCGAATCCTTGCGGCTTTTGGCCCTTCAGGATCCCCCAACATCTTGTTTTCAATCAACTCTTTGCGAAATTTCAAGGAAAACCTCGTATCTCTACGGGAAATGGGTGAAAAATGAGGATAAAGGAATATTTGAAGGAAATCAGCCATCATGAAAATCCCGAT
This sequence comes from Aleiodes alternator, assembly GCA_963921955.1. Taxonomy (NCBI): domain Eukaryota; kingdom Metazoa; phylum Arthropoda; class Insecta; order Hymenoptera; family Braconidae; genus Aleiodes; species Aleiodes alternator. The sequence goes on along the minus strand of OY998115.1, from coordinate 7,015,788 downwards.
TTTCAAATCTTCATAACTTTTTTTCTGTGGCGTATTTCCTGATGAAATTTTACAGTGACACTGCCTATGTCGTCATAAGAGAGCCTGCAAAATTTCATAACAGTATCGCAAACGGTTCTGCGAATTCGATTGAGCAGAAATGGTCATTTTCATGGAGCAAAGGCCAGTGCCTCTGGGTTCGGCCTGAAAATTCCGCAAAAACTGGATATCCCGAATCCTTGCGGCTTTTGGCCCTCCAGGATCCCCCAACATCTTGTTTTCAATCAACTCTTTGCGAAATTTCAAGGAAAACCTCGTATCTCTACGGGAAATGGGTGAAAAATGAGGATAAAGGAATATTTGAAGGAAATCAGCCATCATGAAAATCCCGATTTTCAAATCTTCATAACTTTTTTTCTGTGGCGTATTTCCTGATGAAATTTTACAGTGACACTGCCTATGTCGTCATAAGAGAGCCTGCAAAATTTCATAACAGTATCGCAAACGGTTCTGCGAATTCGATTGAGCAGAAATGGTCATTTTCATGGAGCAAAGGCCAGTGCCTCTGGGTTCGGCCTGAAAATTCCGCAAAAACTGGATATCCCGAATCCTTGCGGCTTTTGGCCCTCCAGGATCCCCCAACATCTTGTTTTCAATCAACTCTTTGCGAAATTTCAAGGAAAACCTCGTATCTCTACGGGAAATGGGTGAAAAATGAGGATAAAAGAATATTTGAAGGAAATCAGCCATCATGAAAATCCCGATTTTCAAATCTTCATAACTTTTTTTCTGTGGCGTATTTCCTGATGAAATTTTACAGTGACACTGCCTATGTCGTCATAAGAGAGCCTGCAAAATTTCATAATAGTATCGCAAACGGTTCTGCGAATTCGATTGAGCAGAAATGGTCATTTTCATGGAGCAAAGGCCAGTGCCTCTGGGTTCGGCCTGAAAATTCCGCAAAAACTGGATATCCCGAATCCTTGCGGCTTTTGGCCCTCCAGGGTCCCCCAACATCTTGTTTTCAATCAACTCTTTGCGAAATTTCAAGGAAAACCTCGTATCTCTACGGGAAATGGGTGAAAAATGAGGATAAAGGAATATTTGAAGGAAATCAGCCATCATGAAAATCCCGATTTTCAAATCTTCATAACTTTTTTTCTGTGGCGTATTTCCTGATGAAATTTTACAGTGACACTGCCTATGTCGTCATAAGAGAGCCTGCAAAATTTCATAACAGTATCGCAAACGGTTCTGCGAATTCGATTGAGCAGAAATGGTCATTGTCATGGAGCAAAGGCCAGTGCCTCTGGGTTCGGCCTGAAAATTCCGCAAAAACTGGATATCCCGAATCCTTGCGGCTTTTGGCCCTCCAGGATCCCCCAACATCTTGTTTTCAATCAACTCTTTGCGAAATTTCAAGGAAAACCTCGTATCTCTACGGGAAATGGGTGAAAAATGAGGATAAAGGAATATTTGAAGGAAATCAGCCATCATGAAAATCCCGATTTTCAAATCTTCATAACTTTTTTTCTGTGGCGTATTTCCTGATAAAATTTTACAGTGACACTCCCTAGGTCGTCAGGAAGTAGCCTGCAAAATTCCACAACAGTATCGCGAATGGTTCAGCGAATTCCATATAGCAGACATTGACATTTTTACGGATCCCATATTAACGTCCATTTCGCTCTATCTCGCTTATTTACCGAGATAATTGCGAAAAACTGAAAATGCTCCTTTCCCGATCCCAAATTAGTGCCTATTTCGCTCTATCTCGCTTATTTACCGAGATAATCGCGAAAAACTGGAATTTTTTCTTCCTGACTCGATATTAACGTCTATTTCGCTCTATCTCGCTTATTTACCGAGATAATTGAGAAAAACTGAAAAAATTTCGCAAAAACTGGATATCCCGAATCCTTGCGGCTTTTGGCCCTTCAGGATCCCCCAACATCTTGTTTTCAATCAACTCTTTGCGAAATTTCAAGGAAAACCTCGTATCTCTACGGGAAATGGGTGAAAAATGAGGATAAAGGAATATTTGAAGGAAATCAGCCATCATGAAAATCCCGATTTTCAAATCTTCATAACTTTTTTTCTGTAGCGTATTTCCTGATGAAATTTTACAGTGACACTGCCTATGTCGTCATAAGAGAGCCTGCAAAATTTCATAACAGTATCGCAAACGGTTCTGCGAATTCGATTGAGCAGAAATGGTCATTTTCATGGAGCAAAGGCCAGTGCCTCTGGGTTCGGCCTGAAAATTCCGCAAAAACTGGATATCCCGAATCCTTGCGGCTTTTGGCCCTTCAGGATCCCCCAACATCTTGTTTTCAATCAACTCTTTGCGAAATTTCAAGGAAAACCTCGTATCTCTACGGGAAATGGGTGAAAAATGAGGATAAAGGAATATTTGAAGGAAATCAGCCATCATGAAAATCCCGATTTTCAAATCTTCATAACTTTTTTTCTGTGGCGTATTTCCTGATGAAATTTTACAGTGACACTGCCTATGTCGTCATAAGAGAGCCTGCAAAATTTCATAACAGTATCGCAAACGGTTCTGCGAATTCGATTGAGCAGAAATGGTCATTTTCATGGAGCAAAGGCCAGTGCCTCTGGGTTCGGCCTGAAAATTCCGCAAAAACTGGATATCCCGAATCCTTGCGGCTTTTGGCCCTCCAGGATCCCCCAACATCTTGTTTTCAATCAACTCTTTGCGAAATTTCAAGGAAAACCTCGTATCTCTACGGGAAATGGGTGAAAAATGAGGATAAAGGAATATTTGAAGGAAATCAGCCATCATGAAAATCCCGATTTTCAAATCTTCATAACTTTTTTTCTGTGGCGTATTTCCTGATGAAATTTTACAGTGACACTGCCTATGTCGTCATAAGAGAGCCTGCAAAATTTCATAATAGTATCGCAAACGGTTCTGCGAATTCGATTGAGCAGAAATGGTCATTTTCATGGAGCAAAGGCCAGTGCCTCTGGGTTCGGCCTGAAAATTCCGCAAAAACTGGATATCCCGAATCCTTGCGGCTTTTGGCCCTCCAGGGTCCCCCAACATCTTGTTTTCAATCAACTCTTTGCGAAATTTCAAGGAAAACCTCGTATCTCTACGGGAAATGGGTGAAAAATGAGGATGAAGGAATATTTGAAGGAAATCAGCCATCATGAAAATCCCGATTTTCAAATCTTCATAACTTTTTTTTCTGTACACTGGGACGAAAGTGAGACTTTCGGCCCTCGCTGCGCTCGGGCGTAAGCTCACTTCCGTCCCAGTGTGCAGAAAAATAGTATACACACCTTGGGCAGTAAGTAAGAAAGCCTCAGAGCACATATTTGTTGACCTCGGCTCCGCCTCGGCCAACAATTACATGTGCTCTGAGACATTTCTCACATTACTGCTCTAGGCATGTAATATACTATTCTGTGGCGTATTTCCTGATAAAATTTTACAGTGACACTCCCTAGGTCGTCAGGAAGTAGCCTGCAAAATTCCACAACAGTATCGCGAATGGTTCAGCGAATTCCATATAGCAGACATTGACATTTTTACGGATCCCATATTAACGTCCATTTCGCTCTATCTCGCTTATTTACCGAGATAATTGCGAAAAACTGAAAATGCTCCTTTCCCGATCCCAAATTAGTGCCTATTTCGCTCTATCTCGCTTATTTACCGAGATAATTGAGAAAAACTGAAAAAATTTCGCAAAAACTGGATATCCCGAATCCTTGCGGCTTTTGGCCCTTCAGGATCCCCCAACATCTTGTTTTCAATCAAGTCTTTGCGAAATTTCAAGGAAAACCTCGTATCTCTACGGGAAATGGGTGAAAAATGAGGATAAAGGAATATTTGAAGGAAATCAGCCATCATGAAAATCCCGATTTTCAAATCTTCATAACTTTTTTTCTGTGGCGTATTTCCTGATGAAATTTTACAGTGACACTGCCTATGTCGTCATAAGAGAGCCTGCAAAATTTCATAACAGTATCGCAAACGGTTCTGCGAATTCGATTGAGCAGAAATGGTCATTTTCATGGAGCAAAGGCCAGTGCCTCTGGGTTCGGCCTGAAAATTCCGCAAAAACTGGATATCCCGAATCCTTGCGGCTTTTGGCCCTCCAGGATCCCCCAACATCTTGTTTTCAATCAACTCTTTGCGAAATTTCAAGGAAAACCTCGTATCTCTACGGGAAATGGGTGAAAAATGAGGATAAAGGAATATTTGAAGGAAATCAGCCATCATGAAAATCCCGATTTTCAAATCTTCATAACTTTTCTTCTGTGGCGTATTTCCTGATGAAATTTTACAGTGACACTGCCTATGTCGTCATAAGAGAGCCTGCAAAATTTCATAACAGTATCGCAAACGGTTCTGCGAATTCGATTGAGCAGAAATGGTCATTTTCATGGAGCGAAGGCCAGTGCCTCTGGGTTCGGCCTGAAAATTCCGCAAAAACTGGATATCCCGAATCCTTGCGGCTTTTGGCCCTCCAGGATCCCCCAACATCTTGTTTTCAATCAACTCTTTGCGAAATTTCAAGGAAAACCTCGTATCTCTACGGGAAATGGGTGAAAAATGAGGATAAAGGAATATTTGAAGGAAATCAGCCATCATGAAAATCCCGATTTTCAAATCTTCATAACTTTTTTTCTGTGGCGTATTTCCTGATGAAATTTTACAGTGACACTGCCTATGTCGTCATAAGAGAGCCTGCAAAATTTCATAACAGTATCGCAAACGGTTCTGCGAATTCGATTGAGCAGAAATGGTCATTTTCATGGAGCAAAGGCCAGTGCCTCTGGGTTCGGCCTGAAAATTCCGCAAAAACTGGATATCCCGAATCCTTGCGGCTTTTGGCCCTCCAGGATCCCCCAACATCTTGTTTTCAATCAACTCTTTGCGAAATTTCAAGGAAAACCTCGTATCTCTACGGGAAATGGGTGAAAAATGAGGATAAAGGAATATTTGAAGGAAATCAGCCATCATGAAAATCCCGATTTTCAAATCTTCATAACTTTTTTTCTGTGGCGTATTTCCTGATGAAATTTTACAGTGACACTGCCTATGTCGTCATAAGAGAGCCTGCAAAATTTCATAACAGTATCGCAAACGGTTCTGCGAATTCGATTGAGCAGAAATGGTCATTTTCATGGAGCGAAGGCCAGTGCCTCTGGGTTCGGCCTGAAAATTCCGCAAAAACTGGATATCCCGAATCCTTGCGGCTTTTGGCCCTCCAGGATCCCCCAACATCTTGTTTTCAATCAACTCTTTGCGAAATTTCAAGGAAAACCTCGTATCTCTACGGGAAATGGGTGAAAAATGAGGATAAAGGAATATTTGAAGGAAATCAGCCATCATGAAAATCCCGATTTTCAAATCTTCATAACTTTTTTTCTGTGGCGTATTTCCTGATAAAATTTTACAGTGACACTCCCTAGGTCGTCAGGAAGTAGCCTGCAAAATTCCACAACAGTATCGCGAATGGTTCAGCGAATTCCATATAGCAGACATTGACATTTTTACGGATCCCATATTAACGTCCATTTCGCTCTATCTCGCTTATTTACCGAGATAATTGCGAAAAACTGAAAATGCTCCTTTCCCGATCCCAAATTAGTGCCTATTTCGCTCTATCTCGCTTATTTACCGAGATAATTGAGAAAAACTGAAAAAATTTCGCAAAAACTGGATATCCCGAATCCTTGCGGCTTTTGGCCCTTCAGGATCCCCCAACATCTTGTTTTCAATCAACTCTTTGCGAAATTTCAAGGAAAACCTCGTATCTCTACGGGAATTGGTGGAAAATGAGGATAAAGGAATATTTGAAGGAAATCAGCCATCATGAAAATCCCGATTTTCAAATCTTCATAACTTTTTTTCTGTGGCGTATTTCCTGATGAAATTTTACAGTGACACTGCCTATGTCGTCATAAGAGAGCCTGCAAAATTTCATAACAGTATCGCAAACGGTTCTGAGAATTCGCTTGAGCAGAAATGGTCATTTTCATAGAGCAAAGGCCAGTGCCTCTGGGTTTGGCCTGAAAATTCCGCAAAAACTGGATATCCCGAATCCTTGCGGCTTTTGGCCCTCCAGGATCCCCCAACATCTTGTTTTCAATCAACTCTTTGCGAAATTTCAAGGAAAACCTCGTATCTCTACGGGAAATGGGTGAAAAATGAGGATAAAGGAATATTTGAAGGAAATCAGCCATCATGAAAATCCCGATTTTCAAATCTTCATAACTTTTTTTCTGTGGCGTATTTCCTGATAAAATTTTACAGTGACACTCCCTAGGTCGTCAGGAAGTAGCCTGCAAAATTCCACAACAGTATCGCGAATGGTTCAGCGAATTCCATATAGCAGACATTGACATTTTTACGGATCCCATATTAACGTCCATTTCGCTCTATCTCGCTTATTTACCGAGATAATTGCGAAAAACTGAAAATGCTCCTTTCCCGATCCCAAATTAGTGCCTATTTCGCTCTATCTCGCTTATTTACCGAGATAATTGAGAAAAACTGAAAAAATTTCGCAAAAACTGGATATCCCGAATCCTTGCGGCTTTTGGCCCTTCAGGATCCCCCAACATCTTGTTTTCAATCAACTCTTTGCGAAATTTCAAGGAAAACCTCGTATCTCTACGGGAATTGGTGGAAAATGAGGATAAAGGAATATTTGAAGGAAATCAGCCATCATGAAAATCCCGATTTTCAAATCTTCATAACTTTTTTTCTGTGGCGTATTTCCTGATGAAATTTTACAGTGACACTGCCTATGTCGTCATAAGAGAGCCTGCAAAATTTCATAACAGTATCGCAAACGGTTCTGCGAATTCGATTGAGCAGAAATGGTCATTTTCATGGAGCAAAGGCCAGTGCCTCTGGGTTCGGCCTGAAAATTCCGCAAAAACTGGATATCCCGAATCCTTGCGGCTTTTGGCCCTCCAGGATCCCCCAACATCTTGTTTTCAATCAACTCTTTGCGAAATTTCAAGGAAAACCTCGTATCTCTACGGGAAATGGGTGAAAAATGAGGATAAAGGAATATTTGAAGGAAATCAGCCATCATGAAAATCCCGATTTTCAAATCTTCATAACTTTTTTTCTGTGGCGTATTTCCTGATGAAATTTCACAGTGACACTGCCTATGTCGTCATAAGAGAGCCTGCAAAATTTCATAACAGTATCGCAAACGGTTCTGCGAATTCGATTGAGCAGAAATGGTCATTTTCATGGAGCGAAGGCCAGTGCCTCTGGGTTCGGCCTGAAAATTCCGCAAAAACTGGATATCCCGAATCCTTGCGGCTTTTGGCCCTCCAGGATCCCCCAACATCTTGTTTTCAATCAACTCTTTGCGAAATTTCAAGGAAAACCTCGTATCTCTACGGGAAATGGGTGAAAAATGAGGATAAAGGAATATTTGAAGGAAATCAGCCATCATGAAAATCCCGATTTTCAAATCTTCATAACTTTTTTTCTGTGGCGTATTTCCTGATGAAATTTTACAGTGACACTGCCTATGTCGTCATAAGAGAGCCTGCAAAATTTCATAACAGTATCGCAAACGGTTCTGCGAATTCGATTGAGCAGAAATGGTCATTTTCATGGAGCAAAGGCCAGTGCCTCTGGGTTCGGCCTGAAAATTCCGCAAAAACTGGATATCCCGAATCCTTGCGGCTTTTGGCCCTCCAGGATCCCCCAACATCTTGTTTTCAATCAACTCTTTGCGAAATTTCAAGGAAAACCTCGTATCTCTACGGGAAATGGGTGAAAAATGAGGATAAAGGAATATTTGAAGGAAATCAGCCATCATGAAAATCCCGATTTTCAAATCTTCATAACTTTTTTTCTGTGGCGTATTTCCTGATAAAATTTTACAGTGACACTCCCTAGGTCGTCAGGAAGTAGCCTGCAAAATTCCACAACAGTATCGCGAATGGTTCAGCGAATTCCATATAGCAGACATTGACATTTTTACGGATCCCATATTAACGTCCATTTCGCTCTATCTCGCTTATTTACCGAGATAATTGCGAAAAACTGAAAATGCTCCTTTCCCGATCCCAAATTAGTGCCTATTTCGCTCTATCTCGCTTATTCACCGAGATAATCGCGAACAACTGGAATTTTTTCTTCCTGACTCGATATTAACGTCTATTTCGCTCTATCTCGCTTATTTACCGAGATAATTGAGAAAAATTGGAAAAATTTCGCAAAAACTGGATATCCCGAATCCTTGCGGCTTTTGGCCCTCCAGGATCCCCCAACATCTTGTTTTCAATCAACTCTTTGCGAAATTTCAAGGAAAACCTCGTATCTCTACGGGAAATGGGTGAAAAATGAGGATAAAGGAATATTTGAAGGAAATCAGCCATCATGAAAATCCCGATTTTCAAATCTTCATAACTTTTTTTCTGTGGCGTATTTCCTGATAAAATTTTACAGTGACACTCCCTAGGTCGTCAGGAAGTAGCCTGCAAAATTCCACAACAGTATCGCGAATGGTTCAGCGAATTCCATATAGCAGACATTGACATTTTTACGGATCCCATATTAACGTCCATTTCGCTCTATCTCGCTTATTCACCGAGATAATTGCGAAAAACTGAAAATGCTCCTTTCCCGATCCCAAATTAGTGCCTATTTCGCTCTATCTCGCTTATTTACCGAGATAATTGAGAAAAACTGAAAAAATTTCGCAAAAACTGGATATCCCGAATCCTTGCGGCTTTTGGCCCTTCAGGATCCCCCAACATCTTGTTTTCAATCAACTCTTTGCGAAATTTCAAGGAAAACCTCGTATCTCTACGGGAAATGGGTGAAAAATGAGGATAAAGGAATATTTGAAGGAAATCAGCCATCATGAAAATCCCGATTTTCAAATCTTCATAACTTTTTTTCTGTGGCGTATTTCCTGATGAAATTTTACAGTGACACTGCCTATGTCGTCATAAGAGAGCCTGCAAAATTTCATAACAGTATCGCAAACGGTTCTGCGAATTCGATTGAGCAGAAATGGTCATTTTCATGGAGCAAAGGCCAGTGCCTCTGGGTTCGGCCTGAAAATTCCGCAAAAACTGGATATCCCGAATCCTTGCGGCTTTTGGCCCTCCAGGATCCCCCAACATCTTGTTTTCAATCAACTCTTTGCGAAATTTCAAGGAAAACCTCGTATCTCTACGGGAAATGGGTGAAAAATGAGGATAAAGGAATATTTGAAGGAAATCAGCCATCATGAAAATCCCGATTTTCAAATCTTCATAACTTTTTTTCTGTGGCGTATTTCCTGATGAAATTTTACAGTGACACTGCCTATGTCGTCATAAGAGAGCCTGCAAAATTTCATAACAGTATCGCAAACGGTTCTGCGAATTCGATTGAGCAGAAATGGTCATTTTCATGGAGCAAAGGCCAGTGCCTCTGGGTTCGGCCTGAAAATTCCGCAAAAACTGGATATCCCGAATCCTTGCGGCTTTTGGCCCTCCAGGATCCCCCAACATCTTGTTTTCAATCAACTCTTTGCGAAATTTCAAGGAAAACCTCGTATCTCTACGGGAAATGGGTGAAAAATGAGGATAAAAGAATATTTGAAGGAAATCAGCCATCATGAAAATCCCGATTTTCAAATCTTCATAACTTTTTTTCTGTGGCGTATTTCCTGATGAAATTTTACAGTGACACTGCCTATGTCGTCATAAGAGAGCCTGCAAAATTTCATAATAGTATCGCAAACGGTTCTGCGAATTCGATTGAGCAGAAATGGTCATTTTCATGGAGCAAAGGCCAGTGCCTCTGGGTTCGGCCTGAAAATTCCGCAAAAACTGGATATCCCGAATCCTTGCGGCTTTTGGCCCTCCAGGGTCCCCCAACATCTTGTTTTCAATCAACTCTTTGCGAAATTTCAAGGAAAACCTCGTATCTCTACGGGAAATGGGTGAAAAATGAGGATAAAGGAATATTTGAAGGAAATCAGCCATCATGAAAATCCCGATTTTCAAATCTTCATAACTTTTTTTCTGTGGCGTATTTCCTGATGAAATTTTACAGTGACACTGCCTATGTCGTCATAAGAGAGCCTGCAAAATTTCATAACAGTATCGCAAACGGTTCTGCGAATTCGATTGAGCAGAAATGGTCATTGTCATGGAGCAAAGGCCAGTGCCTCTGGGTTCGGCCTGAAAATTCCGCAAAAACTGGATATCCCGAATCCTTGCGGCTTTTGGCCCTCCAGGATCCCCCAACATCTTGTTTTCAATCAACTCTTTGCGAAATTTCAAGGAAAACCTCGTATCTCTACGGGAAATGGGTGAAAAATGAGGATAAAGGAATATTTGAAGGAAATCAGCCATCATGAAAATCCCGATTTTCAAATCTTCATAACTTTTTTTCTGTGGCGTATTTCCTGATAAAATTTTACAGTGACACTCCCTAGGTCGTCAGGAAGTAGCCTGCAAAATTCCACAACAGTATCGCGAATGGTTCAGCGAATTCCATATAGCAGACATTGACATTTTTACGGATCCCATATTAACGTCCATTTCGCTCTATCTCGCTTATTTACCGAGATAATTGCGAAAAACTGAAAATGCTCCTTTCCCGATCCCAAATTAGTGCCTATTTCGCTCTATCTCGCTTATTTACCGAGATAATCGCGAAAAACTGGAATTTTTTCTTCCTGACTCGATATTAACGTCTATTTCGCTCTATCTCGCTTATTTACCGAGATAATTGAGAAAAACTGAAAAAATTTCGCAAAAACTGGATATCCCGAATCCTTGCGGCTTTTGGCCCTTCAGGATCCCCCAACATCTTGTTTTCAATCAACTCTTTGCGAAATTTCAAGGAAAACCTCGTATCTCTACGGGAAATGGGTGAAAAATGAGGATAAAGGAATATTTGAAGGAAATCAGCCATCATGAAAATCCCGATTTTCAAATCTTCATAACTTTTTTTCTGTAGCGTATTTCCTGATGAAATTTTACAGTGACACTGCCTATGTCGTCATAAGAGAGCCTGCAAAATTTCATAACAGTATCGCAAACGGTTCTGCGAATTCGATTGAGCAGAAATGGTCATTTTCATGGAGCAAAGGCCAGTGCCTCTGGGTTCGGCCTGAAAATTCCGCAAAAACTGGATATCCCGAATCCTTGCGGCTTTTGGCCCTTCAGGATCCCCCAACATCTTGTTTTCAATCAACTCTTTGCGAAATTTCAAGGAAAACCTCGTATCTCTACGGGAAATGGGTGAAAAATGAGGATAAAGGAATATTTGAAGGAAATCAGCCATCATGAAAATCCCGATTTTCAAATCTTCATAACTTTTTTTCTGTGGCGTATTTCCTGATGAAATTTTACAGTGACACTGCCTATGTCGTCATAAGAGAGCCTGCAAAATTTCATAACAGTATCGCAAACGGTTCTGCGAATTCGATTGAGCAGAAATGGTCATTTTCATGGAGCAAAGGCCAGTGCCTCTGGGTTCGGCCTGAAAATTCCGCAAAAACTGGATATCCCGAATCCTTGCGGCTTTTGGCCCTCCAGGATCCCCCAACATCTTGTTTTCAATCAACTCTTTGCGAAATTTCAAGGAAAACCTCGTATCTCTACGGGAAATGGGTGAAAAATGAGGATAAAGGAATATTTGAAGGAAATCAGCCATCATGAAAATCCCGATTTTCAAATCTTCATAACTTTTTTTCTGTGGCGTATTTCCTGATGAAATTTTACAGTGACACTGCCTATGTCGTCATAAGAGAGCCTGCAAAATTTCATAATAGTATCGCAAACGGTTCTGCGAATTCGATTGAGCAGAAATGGTCATTTTCATGGAGCAAAGGCCAGTGCCTCTGGGTTCGGCCTGAAAATTCCGCAAAAACTGGATATCCCGAATCCTTGCGGCTTTTGGCCCTCCAGGGTCCCCCAACATCTTGTTTTCAATCAACTCTTTGCGAAATTTCAAGGAAAACCTCGTATCTCTACGGGAAATGGGTGAAAAATGAGGATAAAGGAATATTTGAAGGAAATCAGCCATCATGAAAATCCCGATTTTCAAATCTTCATAACTTTTTTTTCTGTACACTGGGACGAAAGTGAGACTTTCGGCCCTCGCTGCGCTCGGGCGTAAGCTCACTTCCGTCCCAGTGTGCAGAAAAATAGTATACACACCTTGGGCAGTAAGTAAGAAAGCCTCAGAGCACATATTTGTTGACCTCGGCTCCGCCTCGGCCAACAATTACATGTGCTCTGAGACATTTCTCACATTACTGCTCTAGGCATGTAATATACTATTCTGTGGCGTATTTCCTGATAAAATTTTACAGTGACACTCCCTAGGTCGTCAGGAAGTAGCCTGCAAAATTCCACAACAGTATCGCGAATGGTTCAGCGAATTCCATATAGCAGACATTGACATTTTTACGGATCCCATATTAACGTCCATTTCGCTCTATCTCGCTTATTTACCGAGATAATTGCGAAAAACTGAAAATGCTCCTTTCCCGATCCCAAATTAGTGCCTATTTCGCTCTATCTCGCTTATTTACCGAGATAATTGAGAAAAACTGAAAAAATTTCGCAAAAACTGGATATCCCGAATCCTTGCGGCTTTTGGCCCTTCAGGATCCCCCAACATCTTGTTTTCAATCAAGTCTTTGCGAAATTTCAAGGAAAACCTCGTATCTCTACGGGAAATGGGTGAAAAATGAGGATAAAGGAATATTTGAAGGAAATCAGCCATCATGAAAATCCCGATTTTCAAATCTTCATAACTTTTTTTCTGTGGCGTATTTCCTGATGAAATTTTACAGTGACACTGCCTATGTCGTCATAAGAGAGCCTGCAAAATTTCATAACAGTATCGCAAACGGTTCTGCGAATTCGATTGAGCAGAAATGGTCATTTTCATGGAGCAAAGGCCAGTGCCTCTGGGTTCGGCCTGAAAATTCCGCAAAAACTGGATATCCCGAATCCTTGCGGCTTTTGGCCCTCCAGGATCCCCCAACATCTTGTTTTCAATCAACTCTTTGCGAAATTTCAAGGAAAACCTCGTATCTCTACGGGAAATGGGTGAAAAATGAGGATAAAGGAATATTTGAAGGAAATCAGCCATCATGAAAATCCCGATTTTCAAATCTTCATAACTTTTCTTCTGTGGCGTATTTCCTGATGAAATTTTACAGTGACACTGCCTATGTCGTCATAAGAGAGCCTGCAAAATTTCATAACAGTATCGCAAACGGTTCTGCGAATTCGATTGAGCAGAAATGGTCATTTTCATGGAGCGAAGGCCAGTGCCTCTGGGTTCGGCCTGAAAATTCCGCAAAAACTGGATATCCCGAATCCTTGCGGCTTTTGGCCCTCCAGGATCCCCCAACATCTTGTTTTCAATCAACTCTTTGCGAAATTTCAAGGAAAACCTCGTATCTCTACGGGAAATGGGTGAAAAATGAGGATAAAGGAATATTTGAAGGAAATCAGCCATCATGAAAATCCCGATTTTCAAATCTTCATAACTTTTTTTCTGTGGCGTATTTCCTGATGAAATTTTACAGTGACACTGCCTATGTCGTCATAAGAGAGCCTGCAAAATTTCATAACAGTATCGCAAACGGTTCTGCGAATTCGATTGAGCAGAAATGGTCATTTTCATGGAGCAAAGGCCAGTGCCTCTGGGTTCGGCCTGAAAATTCCGCAAAAACTGGATATCCCGAATCCTTGCGGCTTTTGGCCCTCCAGGATCCCCCAACATCTTGTTTTCAATCAACTCTTTGCGAAATTTCAAGGAAAACCTCGTATCTCTACGGGAAATGGGTGAAAAATGAGGATAAAGGAATATTTGAAGGAAATCAGCCATCATGAAAATCCCGATTTTCAAATCTTCATAACTTTTTTTCTGTGGCGTATTTCCTGATGAAATTTTACAGTGACACTGCCTATGTCGTCATAAGAGAGCCTGCAAAATTTCATAACAGTATCGCAAACGGTTCTGCGAATTCGATTGAGCAGAAATGGTCATTTTCATGGAGCGAAGGCCAGTGCCTCTGGGTTCGGCCTGAAAATTCCGCAAAAACTGGATATCCCGAATCCTTGCGGCTTTTGGCCCTCCAGGATCCCCCAACATCTTGTTTTCAATCAACTCTTTGCGAAATTTCAAGGAAAACCTCGTATCTCTACGGGAAATGGGTGAAAAATGAGGATAAAGGAATATTTGAAGGAAATCAGCCATCATGAAAATCCCGATTTTCAAATCTTCATAACTTTTTTTCTGTGGCGTATTTCCTGATAAAATTTTACAGTGACACTCCCTAGGTCGTCAGGAAGTAGCCTGCAAAATTCCACAACAGTATCGCGAATGGTTCAGCGAATTCCATATAGCAGACATTGACATTTTTACGGATCCCATATTAACGTCCATTTCGCTCTATCTCGCTTATTTACCGAGATAATTGCGAAAAACTGAAAATGCTCCTTTCCCGATCCCAAATTAGTGCCTATTTCGCTCTATCTCGCTTATTTACCGAGATAATTGAGAAAAACTGAAAAAATTTCGCAAAAACTGGATATCCCGAATCCTTGCGGCTTTTGGCCCTTCAGGATCCCCCAACATCTTGTTTTCAATCAACTCTTTGCGAAATTTCAAGGAAAACCTCGTATCTCTACGGGAATTGGTGGAAAATGAGGATAAAGGAATATTTGAAGGAAATCAGCCATCATGAAAATCCCGATTTTCAAATCTTCATAACTTTTTTTCTGTGGCGTATTTCCTGATGAAATTTTACAGTGACACTGCCTATGTCGTCATAAGAGAGCCTGCAAAATTTCATAACAGTATCGCAAACGGTTCTGAGAATTCGCTTGAGCAGAAATGGTCATTTTCATAGAGCAAAGGCCAGTGCCTCTGGGTTTGGCCTGAAAATTCCGCAAAAACTGGATATCCCGAATCCTTGCGGCTTTTGGCCCTCCAGGATCCCCCAACATCTTGTTTTCAATCAACTCTTTGCGAAATTTCAAGGAAAACCTCGTATCTCTACGGGAAATGGGTGAAAAATGAGGATAAAGGAATATTTGAAGGAAATCAGCCATCATGAAAATCCCGATTTTCAAATCTTCATAACTTTTTTTCTGTGGCGTATTTCCTGATAAAATTTTACAGTGACACTCCCTAGGTCGTCAGGAAGTAGCCTGCAAAATTCCACAACAGTATCGCGAATGGTTCAGCGAATTCCATATAGCAGACATTGACATTTTTACGGATCCCATATTAACGTCCATTTCGCTCTATCTCGCTTATTTACCGAGATAATTGCGAAAAACTGAAAATGCTCCTTTCCCGATCCCAAATTAGTGCCTATTTCGCTCTATCTCGCTTATTTACCGAGATAATTGAGAAAAACTGAAAAAATTTCGCAAAAACTGGATATCCCGAATCCTTGCGGCTTTTGGCCCTTCAGGATCCCCCAACATCTTGTTTTCAATCAACTCTTTGCGAAATTTCAAGGAAAACCTCGTATCTCTACGGGAATTGGTGGAAAATGAGGATAAAGGAATATTTGAAGGAAATCAGCCATCATGAAAATCCCGATTTTCAAATCTTCATAACTTTTTTTCTGTGGCGTATTTCCTGATGAAATTTTACAGTGACACTGCCTATGTCGTCATAAGAGAGCCTGCAAAATTTCATAACAGTATCGCAAACGGTTCTGAGAATTCGCTTGAGCAGAAATGGTCATTTTCATAGAGCAAAGGCCAGTGCCTCTGGGTTTGGCCTGAAAATTCCGCAAAAACTGGATATCCCGAATCCTTGCGGCTTTTGGCCCTCCAGGATCCCCCAACATCTTGTTTTCAATCAACTCTTTGCGAAATTTCAAGGAAAACCTCGTATCTCTACGGGAAATGGGTGAAAAATGAGGATAAAGGAATATTTGAAGGAAATCAGCCATCATGAAAATCCCGATTTTCAAATCTTCATAACTTTTTTTCTGTGGCGTATTTCCTGATAAAATTTTACAGTGACACTCCCTAGGTCGTCAGGAAGTAGCCTGCAAAATTCCACAACAGTATCGCGAATGGTTCAGCGAATTCCATATAGCAGACATTGACATTTTTACGGATCCCATATTAACGTCCATTTCGCTCTATCTCGCTTATTTACCGAGATAATCGCGAAAAACTGAGAATACTCCTTTCCTGATCCCAAATTAGTGCCTATTCCGCTCTATCTCGCTTATTTACCGAGATCATCGCGGAAAACTGGAAAAAAAATTTCCTGATTCCCTATCCCAGCGCGGCCGTTAGGTATTTTTAGTATATTACATCACGCGTACTATACTACTCACAATTTAATTGACCAATGAGGAATGAGGACTTCACTTCAATCATGACAACTTTCGATATATCGATTGTTTGCGTTCTTGTTCCTTTTTATAAAGGATCATAGGAATTTTTCGAAGAAAAGAACTCATGAGATCCTTCAAAAGTAACTTGTCTCTTTTTTATATCTCGGAAATTAAGCGAGATATAAGGATTATGCCCAAATAGTTTTTTGTTAAGGATTTTAAGGGCTTCAAAAGAACATTAGGGCAGAATCGCCCCATTTCCCCTCATTCTTCTAGATAATTTTAGGAAAAGTATAACAACAATAATCGGTTTATTCTGTTTTACCTCTTCACTACTGATTCTTGCGTTATCCGCATTTAGTGTTGGTTGATTAAAAGGGAAAGGATCTTCATTAGAAAATAAATCCTTTGATACAGCCTCGACAGTCAGTAAGCTCTGTAAACAATTAACCAACATGAGGAAATCCTGAATTTCTCTTCTATAAAAACTAGTGACGAGTGATTTGAACTCGTTTTTCCAATCACTCGATGACTCTTCAACAATTAAAAATGCAAAAAAATCATTGTTCCCCTTTATTTTTCAAAGAACCCCTCTCCGATATCCCTACAGAATTTCTATTATACCGACACTCAGCCGCAAACTTCAAAGCGCGGGAAATTCAAATTCCGAAATGCCTCCAAATAATCTTCGACTTGTTTTTCTTCATAAAGAAGAATTCCCTTATTCTATGAAGCAAATATCCTCAACGATTAGCATTCAAAGTCCATGTTAAATGAGTTTCTGGTGAATTTATGAACCGAAAATCGATGACATATCGATGATCACTCCAAAAAGTGAGTCCAGAAGAATCGCCATTGTATCACAACTTTTATCATCCTCAATACTTCGATAATCTCTTTTTTCCAACCCAAGGTGAGAGAATTGGAAGAAATATATATATATATTATTTTCTTCTTTTTTCCAGTCGAGTCAATGAACCTATTGTATCGGCTGTGTCGTTGTGATTTCTAAAGGGGGTTAATGAGTAATATCCGCACAATCGAGCAAGAGTATTTCGAGCGCAACGTATAACGTTTATACGTTAACAGGCGAAGGGAATTTTTTTTTTTTTTCATACCTCAACAACCATTTTTCTACCCTACATTCTATCATCTTGCTTGTACTACAAGGATAATATTTTTCAAAAACAACGAAAAAATGAATATAGCATATAAAAATTCGAAAAAATCACCGAAAATTCGTTGAAATCGTCTATTGAGAATTGAGGTGAAAAGATTGATTTGAAATTTTTTTGATGATTTTCATGAAAATGTCAATTCTTGACAGAAAAAATCTGGATATCAGGTTTATTCAAGAAAAAGGATAGACACGTGGATTTAATTAAAAATAATATTGATAAAAAAAGGGTTTAAAGGTGAAGAATGTATATTAGTTAAAAGTAAAATGAGAATAGGGCAACAGATGAAGCAAAAGCCGCCACGCCCGCCTCTGCTACACAAACATCGAAAATGGGGTGGTAGTACAATGTCTGTGTTATTGCGCAGTCGCATTAGCAATATTTCAATGCAACCAGTCTTTGCCTTGGAGTGTATAGATAGGGCGACTCTCTTCGTTTCTACCCAGCCCTCGGAAAAATAACCAATAGTTTTAATATCTCATTAATTCACCAACGAAATTAATACAATAAATTGAAGAATTTTATAAAATAATAATATTTCAATTCATTTCTTTTGAATAATTGTTGTAAATTCAATTTTTTTCAAAGTAAAACAACATAACTTTTGAATTATCAGAATTATGAGCTGAAGTTGGTATTTTTCTCGGCTCATATCATTTGTTAAAACGCTATGAGGGTGGATAATACAGGGCAAGAAATGGGGGTGGGGGGAAATTAGTTAAAGTACAAGTTGAATCTAGTTTTTTTTTCATTTCTCTTGTTGAACAGTGAAAAATTTATGTTAAATTGTGTGTGTGTGTGTAAGAGTGAATCAAAATGAGAGGAATCAAGTTGAATTGTGTTAAAATAAATAACCAAAAAAATTCCATGAAAATCAATTTTATTGAATCGATGGAATTGATATTATGCTGTGATTAAACTATTGTTAGAATTATTCTTTATTGTACATTGAATTTTGTCGATTTTTTTTCCTGTTGAATAATTCATTAATTCTTCTTCATTTATATACGATTTTTTTTAAATTAAATAATTGACAATTGTGTGTGCCGGCTCTGACGTGAGTGCAGTGGGCGACTGGTGACACGTCAAAAAGAGCAGAAATTTTGTCAAGAGCGAGAGAACGAGGAAGGGGGGTGGAGGGGAGGGTCAACACACACAGTACGAGTGGTGACGTCTCAAGTCACGTTGTGTCCATCCAAAGCACAACAAACAAAAAGAAAACGTAATTTTTTTTTGTTATTTTTTTAATTGATGATGCAAAAGAATGAAGAAAAAAAATGGCCCAATGAGAAATTAATGTTTGTGATTTTTCTTTCAGATCATTGATAGATGAAAATTTAATTTTTTTTTCACTCTTTCAGTGCATTATAACCCCATTGAGGGTTAACTCTCATTGTTCACAATGGCGGATGACGAGGTACTCTTCGACGATGTTTACGAGCTATGTGAGATTATTGGCAAGTGAGTAGGCGAATGTTAAATATATATTTTTATTTATTTAATGCCATCCTTTTTATGGGATACCTGGGGCAAAAATGCTGTAGCATGCATGCGTCAATGTATGTGTGTGTGTGACTGCGTAATGAGATCATGTGAGGCAGACAATAATAAATGAGTGAGAAGTGAGGGAAATACGATAGTGAGTACAGGTGGGGGGATTTCCCTGTGAACTGCAGGTAATATACTGGGAACAAAAAATCTTTGGTGAGATAATGTATGTAGCAGTTTGAATTGCTTTTTTTTCTTTAAATCTCGAAAAATCATGGATTTTGAATGACTTAGGTAGGACTGATGAAATATTAGAAATACAAATTTTATTCTTTTAAGAGGAAAGAAAATTTATTTTCTCTTAAAGTTATTATGAAACTTGAACTTTTGCATTTTTGAACAAACCTCTCATGTTATTCTATGGAATTATAAATAATTTCAGGTTCATTGTGGGACCGGAAATGTTCTGCACTTTGGTGCATTGATCATTCATTACAATGTTTCTAAAAAATAATTCACAATTTCATTGTTCTGCAAATATCTTTTAGAAAAAGAAGGATAGTCTATTTTTCTATTCATTCATCCCCTATTAGAGATTCTCGAAAGCTGCAGAAAAAGACTTGGGAAAAAATGAAAATTGAAAACCAACAAAATAACTTGGGCTAAGGTGGGATGGAATAGAGACAAGGGGTAAAACGAACATGGGTTGGTTTTGGTATTCTATACCATGAAATTTACTCGAAATGTTGTTCGCCTAAAATTTCCTCAACTTTCCAATGGAATCATTAGAAAATTCCAATCTCGAACCGTTCAATTGGATTGTCCCAATTTACCCCACCTTCCCTTGTACTATTTGGTTCCTTCTCCTCTGAAATAATAATACAATATTTAATACAAAATGTCTTTGACTTTGAAACTTGGTATGAACGGAATTCTCTCCCTCAAATCATCAATACTACAGGCATAAGATATTCCTTTACGAAAATTATCAATATCCCAAGTGAGCCACTTGATTTTTTCACTGATATCGTCACACAAAAAAATATCACTCGTTTCATCAGCGTAAGGATCATTGACACCAACAAATGCTGTACCACGCATACTCAATGGATCATAAATGACTTTCCAGTAATATTTTGGAACTGGAATTGCCCTTTCTTCATCATCAACATAAAGATAAATAGGCACATCATTGCCATTGACATCCGACAACGTCATTTGCCCATAAATACCAGTGTAAACGATTAAATCTAATGATTTTTTTTGGACAAATTTTCTCACACTAGCCTCAAGACTGTTCCAATTACCCCCATTGAATGTCTGCCACTGTGGTGCTGCATTCAAATACCAAAAAGTTGAAGCTTGTGCACTGCCATAAACAAAATCAGCTTTTGCAGCCATATGACCTCTTGCCATATACATATTTTTCGCTGGATTCACATAATAATTCGCTAATTCTTCAGAACCAACTAATGCCTCAATTGTCATAAATTGTGTAGTCAATTTATACTGATAATCCATATCATAATCATCGTAAAAACCATCAGATTTCCATCCTGGTCTTGGAAATCCCGAGTGAAATGAACCAATACTTTTAGATAGTAAAAATTTTGTATAATACGTTGATAATGTCTCATCGTTTCTGCAAACTTCATATGTTGTTAAAAAATTATCTCTCAATTTAAAACCAATTTTTACGTGAGTTGCATTGTTGTAACAAATGTTTTTCGTACGTCGTGCCTCGTGAATTGGCAGATACTTGCATTTGACACTTTCAAAGTTAAATTTTACTTTGTCGCTGGTAAAAGTCTTGTTCCTCAGGCACTTTACCTCAATTTGTGAGATGTTCTTCTCTAAGCCTTCAATTCCGCAGATGTAGTTGTTTTTCCCGGGACAAGAGATGTGGAATTTCTCATATGACGTTAAAGTTAATGCTCCAGTATTTTCTTGGGGATAGAGAAAATCGTAGGTTGTACTATTTTCAATGAGAAGTAGTGGCTGTGGCTCTTGTAAATCTCCATCCTTGTAATTCAAAAAGATGGTGCATCTGTCACCTGAAGAAAGAAATACAGTAATTTTTATAAGAAAAGTCACTTTAAATTCAATTTTGTTTCCATTCAATGAGCTAAATGTACTAGAAAATATAAATTTCAATAGCAAAGAGCTAAAATATCTGGGAATCTATGTTGGACAGAAATTTTCTTGTAGAGATGATTATAAAAAAATTTGATTTTTTCATGAATCCTCCAATAATTCGTGAAAGCAGTTCAAATAAAAATGAAATAATTACCAGCAATTGTTCTTGCATCACTGCTGAATAGACTTGTCAAAAAGAGAATAAATAAAATCATGTTAGCTGCATGGAATTGTTAACTATTATGAGTAGTAACCAAGAATGACTTGATTTTATAATAACGAAAGATATGGCAAGAAAGATACCTTTGGTAAATCAAATTCCACGTGTTCCCTTTATTGATTAACGATATTAATTGATATTTCATAATTATCACTCGTGATTTGCACGAGATACTAAAAATAACAATGGATATGTTCGTGAGTGTATTATTAAATCAGTTTGATCTATTAGAGAATTGATAACCATGCGATTATTTCATCTGATAAATAATTAATTAAAGATAAATAAGATGTCTATACCAATAAAATTCTTTTCTTTTTGGATTATCTCGGAAAGTGAGGGAGATAGGGCGATTTTGTCGTATTTCTTTCTGAGAAATCTTGGAATTCTCTACAAAAATCTCCCTATCTCCCAATATATAGCTTCGGAGATATTATTTTAGATAAATTTGATGATAGTCAATAATGCTGAAAATTCCCATGAACCATCAATTTTATTGTGATTAAATTCATCAATCAAATTCAACTAATTCCTCTTATTTCTTCTTTCAATCAAGGGGACCATTCAGCGTTGTACGGAAATGCATCCATCGCCAGACTGGCCAAACATTTGCTGTCAAGATTGTTGATGTTGCCAAATTTACCTCAAGTCCTGGACTCAGTACTGCTGGTAATTAACAAAACAACTAATTCAATGGAATCTTTAAGCTGTTGAGATCAAAACTTTTTCAATTAATTCAACAAATTTTTTTCATTTCCAGATCTCAAGCGTGAAGCAACAATATGTCACATGTTGAAACATCCACACATTGTAGAGCTGTTGGAGACATACAGCTCCGAGGGAATGCTCTATATGGTCTTCGAGTAGTGAGTATAATAGTGAAGACAGTTAATACAGTTAAATAATTAAATTTTAACCCAACTGAAAGACAAATTAGCTTATTCAAAACTTTCCTTGATTACCTGAAGATTTTGGAATGGAGCCAGTGGAGTTTTCATTCCACAACACAACATGGAAAGCTTTTTGAGTAAATTAATAGCACTGAAAACTAGTGAATATCTCCACGGGGATAACTTCATTTTTTTTTGCAAATTTTGAAAGCTAACTGAGATTTTAAAAAATCCATTTGCATTAGATGGAATTTGAAATTTTCTCCTCGGTGACTGACACAACTCAGTCATGTTCCGAATAATTTAATTTCCAACTTGAAATAGTCATTCTCGTCGAAGAGATAAAAGCGAAAATCCAACAGATCTATAATTCAAAATCAACGTGTAAACTGTAGATTCACTGGGAATGTTAAAATTTTAAATTCACTCGTTTTTCTTTGCAGTATGGATGGACCTGATCTCTGCTTTGAAGTCGTCAGGCGTGCCTCAGCTGGATTTGTTTATAGCGAGGCGGTAGCTAGGTAAGAAAAAAAAATTACGTAGAAATGAAATTATAAAATTCTAATATTAGTCTAGGTGAAAGTGGGGCAAAATGGACATATCTAAATTTTCAGGCAAATATTATGGAAAACTCTTGAAATTAATAGGAAAATTGGCGAATAGTTTATTTTTGATGATTCCATTAGAATGCTAAGGACATTTTAGGTGGAGAACAAGTGCCGGAGTGAATTTTTGGCGATTCTGACTTTCATGAGCATTTTAGAGGGGAAAACCCTTCCTTTTTTTTTTTAATTTTCAGTTTTTTGAGAATATTCTTGGTTCCATTTGTCGTAGCCCAAAAATTCCGACTGGAGGTGAAGGGTGAGATCATTTGCCATCGATTCATAGGGTTTTCAATTAAAAAATATCGATTTTTAAGCTATCTATGGGCATTCTTGTGAAACAGCTTTGTGAAACAGTTTTTGGCCTATAACTATCCTAAAAATTGATATTTTTTAATTCAAAACCCCATAAATCAATGGAAAATGAGCTCATCTTTCATTTGAGACCAGCCCTGAATTGCTACGACTAATAAAACCAGAGATATTTGCGAAAAATGGAAAATTTCCACAAAAGCAAAGACTTCCCCTCAACAATACCAAGAAAAATACATCTGACACTGATTTCCTGGTCAAAATTCCGTCAGCTTTTCAATAGAATCATAAAAAAAAACATCTCTAACCGTTTCATGACAATGTCCATTTCGCCCCACTCTCCCCTAAATGTTAAATTCAGTGATCTTATCATTCAGTTATTCGATTAATATTTTACTCTTACTTTTGATTATTTTCCAGTCATTACATGAGACAAATCCTAGAAGCTCTACGTTATTGCCACGAGAATGACATAATTCACCGAGATATAAAACCACAGTGTGCCCTTTTAGCTGGAAAAGAAAACTCAGCCCCAGTTAAATTGAGGGGTTTTGGTGTAGCAATGCAACTGCCAGCTCCACAGAATAATGGTGTTGGTACGTCAAATTATATGCTTAATTAATCTAGAAAAAAAAAATCAAATTCTAATTATCCTCTTAATTTTATGTAAATTTATTATTTTCATTCAATTTCCCATTATTATTATTTTGGTGTCCTTTTGTGCCTAACAGTGGAAACTAAATTAGGTATTAATTCATTTCAAAACTGAAACGTTTAGGGGAAAAGTTCCATCACATATTAACAACAACAGGATCCCATGGAAATTAATTCGAAACTCATAACAAAACTTATTACACGGATTATCGAGAAACTTGTTGTAATTAATTCAGTAATGAAGTGATTAGATTAAATGCGTTTAGTTTCTCGTTGAAATCAGTTTTTATGGAATAGCTTTGAATCTGAGAGAGACAGGAAAATTTCTGTAATTACTGTTTTTTTTTGAGAATAATTTGAGGAGTTACGAATATTGTTCTATCCTTCTTTGATTGCAAGAGATTATATGAAAATTGATTTTTTGGCAAAATATCTTAATTTTTATGGCAGATAATGAATTTTTGTAAACTCGAGATGAATTCTTCTAAATCTCAACAATTCCAAGATATTTCTAGCATAATCTAAACGTGATTCTTCAATTAATCCTGTTTGAAAATTCCATCTCCCATATATTTTGAGAAATTCAACGAAAACTTCAATTGCTTAATTACTGAATAATTATTTACATAACATTGAACACATAATGGCGTACAAAATCATATTATATCGAATAACTTGTACAGTTTTTTACCTACAAATTTTCGTTTAAATGAATGCAGAGACTTACACGACCGAGTATCGACAGTATCTGAGCCCAAAGGGGCAGCTGTACTTGAAGGCCGACAGTGAGGGTAAGCTTCACTTAAAACCTAAACGTCAATAAGAAACGATTTTAAAAAAATAAATAATTTTTCAGTAGGACCCATAATTACATAATCTATTCACACGTGTTATCAAAACTGAACAAAAAAAAGTATTTAATCAATTTCTCAAATTCGAGTAAACAGAAGAAATAAAATCTTTCTTCATTGAATTTTGTTTTTAATTGGTTAATTAAAAATGAATTTATTCTATTGAGACTTGATTCATTAAATTAAATAATTGCAACAGTTTTGTACCACAATTTGCTTACCTCTCACAGCTACAAAGCAGTTAATTGTTATCATGTTTTTTACATTTAATTGTTAATACCAAACTGCTTGCCTTGCTTGTTACTAATCCAACCCCTACCCTCACTTATAGCGCTTCAATAATATTAAAATTATCGTAATTACCTGAATTTATGGAATCACGTGTAATACACCTATCACCTGAATTTTTCTTCCATTAAATCAATTCATGGGATTTCATTTAATTAAATATTTCCTTTTTTCACAATTGCAGCACATGAAATTTATTTACAAATGACGCCTTTTTAAAAGAGGAAAATGGGATGAAATGGTAATTTTGATGAAACGGCTTGAAATTAATTTTTTATCACTAATTCTATTGACAAGCTGAGGAAATTTCCGATTGAGAGAATAGTGTCAGAATTAATTTTTTTAAATTTTAAAAAATTTCTCATTTTCCAATCCAAATTGAAGGAGTTTACTCGTCAATTCTTGAGGAAAAAAAACAGTTTTTTTCAGGATATTTCTGTTTCTATTGGTCGTAGTGTGAAAATTTTGGATGGTCGTGAAAGGTGAGATCATTTGCCATCGATTGATGGGGTTTTAAAAGAAAAAAAACGAATTTTTGAGCCGATTATAGCGCAAAAAGGAACTTTCATAAAAATACCCAATAGTATTTGAAAACCTAATAGTTTTCCTTTCAAAATCACTTGAATTGATAGCAAATGATGTCATCTTTAACCTCCATTCGGAATTTTCACGCTACAACCGATGAAATCGCAAATATCCCCGAAAAAGTGAAACTTTTCGATGTAAAAAATTTTCAATGATTTCAGGAGATTCTCATAATATCAAAATATGTTCGTTTCACCATTCATGTCCTTTTTACCCCACCTTCCCCTAGATTGAAAATATATATTTAATATATTTTTTTACCTTGCAGCAATATTATTCACATACATACACTATACCCAAAGAAAAAATGAAACATTTTCACATAAAGAAATATTCATAATACATATTAGCACTTGTACAACATTTGTTTCATTTGATTAATCATAAAAATATTTTCACAATGATCTTGATGACAATGAGCTCATCATTGAGTAGTAATTACTGACCAACGCATTTTTAAAACGCTTGACATATTGATTGTTCCAATAATAAACACCCAGAATATTTTTAATTTTCCAATTTTCCTTTATTATATTATAATAAATTTATTAATTCTAAGCAAAAAAAAAACTATTTTTCTAATGTTTTCTTTGCATTTTGGATTTTCAGTATTTTTTCTTATTCATTAATTAATTATTCTTTTTCCGTCCACATGTAGAAGTGCATTATAGTTAATTGTGATGAATTTTATTTGTTTCAATTGAATAAATGAAAATGGACATCAGGGAGGGTTGGAGCACCTCATTTTATGGCACCAGAAGTTGTTAAATCACGGAGATATGGTAAACCTGGTGATGTTTGGGCTGCTGGTGTACTACTTCACGTTTTACTCACTGGTTCACTACCATTTGTTGGATCTGGTGATCGTTTGAGGGATTCAATCGAGAAAGGATTTGTTCAAGTCAGCAAAATTTCCTAACTAACTTATATATTAAATAAGTTTATATCAATTATATTGGAAAAATCTCTGGAAGAAAAAATTCCTTGATACTCATTTTGGAAGAATATCTTCGAAACTGAGCGAGAATTTCAAGAGCTACAGAGAAAAATACTGGCAGGGTTGCTTCATCTCGTTTAGTTTCCGAAACATTCTCAAAAAATGAATATCAAAGAATATAAATTTTATTGCCGAGATATTTTCGAAATAATTTACCCTTTTTTTTGCCCTATCACTAATGAATTTTTCAATCGTTTCAGACGGATACTCCAATATGGGACAATATCAGTGGACCAGCAAAGGATTTGATCGAACGTATGCTCGTAAAAAATCCCAATAATCGCATTACAATTCAAGAGGTGCTTAATCATAAGTGGCTACGTGACAGAGATAAGGGAGCAGCTCGTATACATTTAGGTGAAACTATAGAGGAACTTAAAAAATTTAATGCTAGAAGAAGACTCAAAGAAGCAGTTAGGTCAGCTGTATCATCATCAAAGTGGAATTCTGATATGAATGGTGATAATTTTTTGGATGTTGGTGATGATGACGTCTGTACAACTGGTAAAGTTTCATGAATATTCAACTTTTTTTTTTTTTTCATTTGAATTTCAAAAAGAAAAATGAAATGTATGAATAAATCTTTTTATTCCAGAGGCTGTAGCTCAAATTTTGGACTCTCTAGATGATATTGAAATATTACAGGAGAGTAGTAGATTAACGCCAGCTGATATACTGTCAGCTGTGGATGACTACTGGTTAAGACAAATTCTCGAGGTAAATGAGATTTGTTTTTTTTTCTTTTCTTTATGGAAAATCCTCGTGGAATTGAAATGTGGAAGTAATTGGAATTAAATGAGTATTCTTGAAGTTGATGGACTTTCAAAATTGCATCACATTCATTGGAGTGTACAGTAAATGGGAATTGGAGGATGTTGTAAAATCCAATCGTTTCAGAGATATTTTTGTAGAAAAAAATTTAATTACTCATTTTTATTATTCTATTCCGGAAATTGTGAGGGCAAAATCGATGGAATTATAGGACTTTTTACCGGAAATTTCTTCGTCTTGGCAATAAAATTGTAAAACTTCATAAAATCCATCAATTTCATTTTATCACTCTATTGAAATTTTTCCCAAGTGAATTAAATTTTTGAATGGGAATTTTTTTAATATTCATTGTATTATTTAATTTTCCTTCATTGAAATTCCTTAAAGTTGATAATTTGCCAAAATTCGAAATTCAATAATTGTTGATACGAGTTCAATAGAATTTCATGTCTAGTACAGATGTTTAAAATTTCTTGGTTCATTGAGAATGGAACATATAAACAGACAGACGATCATCAGCCATGAAATCGATCGGTCCTGGAGCTTGCGCATTTGCAATTATATACCGAAACCTAGAAGGTCCTCCTGGTAGAATCAAGCCAAAACCCCACCTGAATCCTAGAACAGTCGCGAAAAAGTTGCGTATCAAAATGGAGAATATAAAAAAATTACAAGCCTAAAATTATCATAACAAAGCCCAAAATTTCCTCAATTTGATAGGAAAAAAATAGGGAAAATGCTTTGAGAGAAAAAAGAAGGAGGAGGAAAGAAAAGTCCCTTGAAATGATGCCAAATGTCCAGTAAATAGAAGAAAATCCTTAAAAAATGCAATTAACACAATTAATGTTGATGACTGATACCGATTTGGCGTATGATTTATTTGAAATTGGGAATTTATTGGTGAGTTCACCAAGATAATGAGAAAAGCATCGCTCCTCCTCTCTCATTACCAGAGAAAACCCATAAATCAAATTCCAATCTCCTAAATCCTACCCAACTAGGAAAAAAAAGAGATGATTTTTTTTCTTCTTTCTCATTGCAGTTGTATGATAAAATATCAACAAAAGTGCCAACGCCAACTAGATCGCCATCGATTGATGCTGTACAACGTGCACGTGATGTTGAAGAATTTTTACGTGAAGCTGAACTAATGGCATTTAGAAATGTTGATCGATGTGACCTGAGGGAGCTCCAGGAGCTGCTAAATCAGCCTCACATAAAGGTAAGGTTAAAGAGCATTAAAAAAAAGGCCTCAACCTTTTTCATTAATTTTCATTCAAAATCATTTCTCTTTCTTTTATACTCAACCTTTACCTTCTTTCTCTCAATTTCTTGGATTTTTCCCCCTTTTTTTTCACCTCGTGCCACAACTGTTGCACGGAACGCAATGTTTCGTGAGGTTTAATCAAAGCAGATTTTTTCCACTTTTTTTTTCTTTTCTTTTTCTATTTTCAAAGACTCGAGGAGTAGGTATCCACTTGACTTGCGAGTTGTCACGCTGAGTATATTCGTGGGCGGCTGCGTTGAGCAAAGGGTGGAGAGAAAAGGGGGTGAGGGGTAGTAGGATGGAAGTAAAGGAGGGAGGCTTTCGGGTGAAAAACGGAAGTGACGTTTGAGAGAGAGAGAGAGAAAGAGCGAGGTGGAGCACAAAATATGTGTAGAGAAGGGGTGGTTACCACTACCGGGACACAGGGATTGCCGCTAGTTCATTGCAGAACGTTGTTCGTGAACGACGTGCGTTCGTTAATAAATTTTTTTTCTTCACGTCAAAATTATATATTGCCGTCCCCCTCTATTTGTCATTCAACGCCTTTTTTTCTATCAACTTTGTTATTATTTTCATTGGGAAAAGTTTTATTTTTACTCTCATTTATCAAACGATGACGTTAAGCCACTCTGATCCTACGTGATTATTAACATTTCCTGGTGATTAAGAAAATGATGAAAAATAATGTTTCCATGAATTTTTAATTTCATAATTAATGTGAATTTGAGATATTTTAATTTTTAAATAAAATTCAAATGTTTCAATAATTCAAATAAAAATGAAAAATTGTGAGAAAGTTGTGATTTTTTTTTCTCAAGAATTATTAATCTTTTATTGATAGAAATGTTTCTTTTCTAGTGGATTTTTCGGTTGGATTATCTTTGTCAGATTAATAATCTGCCTCGAATGAATTGAGATTAAATTATCAATTACATGAATTTCTGGTTTTCATTGAAATTAAAGTTATTGTTAGGGCATTTCCACGTGCCTTCGTACGCTCGTTTATCCCCTCCACCTCTTCTCTCTCTCTCTCTTTCTCATTCTCTCTGCTCATCTATAGGCTTAACACCTGTATCCCCTCATTCAATCACCTGATTCACCACTTGCTCATAATCATTAGACTTTCAAAACATTTCCCAACAAATAAAATAATAAAGGGGTAAAACAATTTGAATTAATAGTTGAATTTTATCATTAATTTTTTATAAAAATATTTCGAGATCTGTGAGAGTTGGAAAATATTGATACATTTGAAAAGAAATTGTAATTCAATAGTGAAAAGGTGAGAAAAGATAAGTCAATGATTTCTTTCAATGATTTTTTACGTATATTAACGAAAATTAAGCGAAATAGAGCAATTTCGCTTCAATTAATCGCTCTATCTCGTTTAGTTTATAACATATTCAAAGAAAAATGACTTATTCTTTTCTATTTCTCCATTATTGAGGTATATTCTCCGAGATATTTCACTAAAAATGACTGGTAAAAGGAAATTTTTCATAGTTTTTCAATAAATCAACTGAATAAAGTGGAAAATTTGACTTTTTTCTCGTAAAAAGCCAAATAAGGATTGTGAAATGAAAACAAATGGTTGGATTTTCCATAATCCTGAAATGGAAGAAAAATACGAGAGAAAACAATGGTTGAATGCGGAAAAAAAAGAAAAATTTCCAAATGAAAGAAACCCACACATACACACAATTGGTTGCCATAGGCAATGGTACCTAGGCAGTGGTTCAGTGGATAGGTTGTTAGGCAACCGTTGCTAAGCATCCTCCGATTATTGCGCATGACTCCTGTTTTTTTAATTCGAAAAAAAGGAATATATTCAAATTAAAACAAATATTTTCCTAAAAAAAACACACAATGGTGAATTTACCATTGGAAATTCCGAATAATTCACCACCAAAATTGGCAGAAATTTCCAATGACATTCGAGGCAGACTGAGAATTAAAAAAAAAATCATAAATCATTTGAAAAAAATTCAATAATAATATAATTTTAATCCCAAAGATTATGAAAGATGCGAATGAATACGCGAATGAAGTGATTAATGAGAAAAGACAATTTACCGGAAGATAAAAAATGCTTACTCACTACGTTATCATATGATAATTTAAAAAAAAATAAAAATAAGAAAGAGAAATGTGACAACTAAATAGATAAAAAATGTTATGAATTATGAAGAAGTAATGAAAAAACTTGAATTCATGAAATGTGATTAAAATCATGAATTACCCTGCGACCAGGGATCCAATTGGCTCCAGGTCGCCGGGATGCTGCTACCATTCATGGAATCCCCACGTATATCCATCATGCAGAAAATGCCTTAGGCCAGTACTTACACTACAGCACTGTTCATTATTATCAACATGTATACATGCATCACATTTATCATTGTGCCATGATAATCATCATCGTTCTCGTTCAGCTGAAACAACACCATTACCATTTAATCGTTTCGATTGGCATTCATCATCATCTACATCAAATTACAATAATCGTTTCAATCATCATCACTCTCATCCACCACTAAATTGTCCAAATTATTTGATAAAACAATCACCATCATCATCAACGTGTCACTACGATTTGAGGGATGATGACAATGATAATAGAAAATCACAAGTAACACAAAGTAATAAAAAAACAACAGCAACAACAACATTATCACGAGTACTGAGACCACCTGGCCTTGATTTAACACAACGTTGGATTGGTGAAGAGACTAAAAGATCATTACCATTACACGTTTACAAATATTATCTCTCATTCATCAAGGAATACCAGAGGCATCGTCTTAAGGTAATTATTTTTTACTCGTCAATGAGTAAAAGAATAAGTAACAAGAGCATTCTATTGCTTCACTCTATCATTTTCTCTTTAAATGTCTCCAGAATAATTGGAGATAATTAATTTTCAAGATATTTTCGAAAAATTTCATAAAACATGATAAAACTTTTGGATAAACATATAGAGATGATGGATTTTCTGTTCTCTTTAAATTTTTTTTGGAAAAGTTGGAAATTTCCCGAGGGAAGGATAAAAGACAATCCAATTCGATATTGTTCGAGATTACAGGGAAGAATTCTTGAGTATTTCGATTCAGTAGTGAACAGAAGTAAAATAGAATGAGTATATTTTTTGTCATTTCTCTTTTTTGTCTTAATCCTCTTTCGGACAGAATTTCGAGAGCTAGATAAAAGCGTGAGGGACAGAATATTCTCTGAAAAAACTCATGACAAAAAAATTACTTGTCGTGTTTTATGTCATCGTCAATGAATCGTCTTGTATCAGTTTCAAAAGTATTGGGGCAAAATCGATTGTATATGTATATACAAAGAAATCGCTGCAATTGATAAAATGCCAGTTTTCCATTATCACCAAGATGAGTTTTCTTCTCTCGCAGTAGTAACAACCACTGTTTGGTCAGACCAGGAAAATTCAACCAATCACTCTTACTTGAGAATTATTCCCCCTTTTTTTTCATGTGCAATAAAAGTTACGAGGATTGTTCGCTAACAAAGTTTTCTATTAACGAAATTTTACCCCCTCGGAGATAGTAAAAAATCGTTTCGTAAAAAATTTTCCAATTGCCAAAAGAATAAGTGGAGAATAAAGGAGAGAGGAAAAAAGTAATAATAACAGTGTAGAATGAAGAAAAAAAAAAAGCGAAATGTAAAATGGGTGTTTGAGTTATTCAGTGCTCCTCTGTCTCTGCGTCTGCGTCTCTGTATCTCTATCAATGCCCTACATATTTCAATATGGGGTGGTACATTATTGCGCATGCGTTTTTATCAACCAACAACGTCCTTAACCTATCCCTCCTCTTCAATAAACCTTGATTTTAAAATTATATTCGTAAAATAAGAAAGAAAAAGCAAAGAAGAAATAAAAATAAAGAATGACCGAAGAAACAGAGAGAGATAGATAGATGAATATACACAAGAGTTGTCTTCTCGACCATGAAAAGAATGCAAAGTTACGTCATATGATAAAAAATTCAAATAATTCACAATTAATGAATGGGAGGAAAAAAGTAGAAATCTGATTGCACAAAAATTTGAATGAAAACTCGATTGCCTCTGAAATAAGAGGCTTACGAGCAACTAATGAATTTTCCACTTCACAAAAAAAAAAAATCTGCAATTTAAAAAAACCGAATCGATTGCAACTCGAATAGAATTCAGAATCTCGAGGAAAAAAATCACCCCCCAAATAAATAATGACGGAAGGACTAGTAGTTCAGTCTCGTTTTTTTTCCTTTGACTTTTTTTTGCACCCAAGAGGGGGTTAAAAATGCGAAGAATTCCGTTTGGGATTCTGCGACAAGACGTATCGCGCAGATCTGTGAAAAATGAGAGTAGGGCAAAAATGAGGTGAATCGACGCGATGGCGGTATGGTTTGGAGCTGAAGTTGAAAAGAGAGCGATATATTAATTGAAGAGAAGTATTTTGAGGGGAGGTGCTGGAGTAATGGGTAATGGGAGAAGGGGTGGGCAAGGAGCTTGTAAAAAGGGGAGGGGGGAGAGCAATTGAGGGGTTTCGAATGCGGGCTGTACATTGCGGTCCAGACACCGGCTCCAGTGGGACAGGGGACGAATAGGGGGAGGGGGGAGGGGGAAATGAGGAGAAGTGATGTAACATGCATGGGCCCATGCGCGTTGGAGGGGAGGGGAGGGGAGGGAGGTGAATGAGAGAGGGACAGTATGGTAGTTTAGGTGGGGGGTTGCTGGAGGGTGAAAACCCCCTGGGGTTTTGCGCGAAACACACTGGAGACTGCGCGACTGAGGTAAAACTTAACACTACCTAGCAGTGCTGGGATAAACGCGGCATCGAGATGTGTCGGTGTCTCGTTGCTGCCGCACTCAACTCGTATTTATCCCCTGTTAATTTTCTTCTATCATTTAATTTCAGTGTCTGTCTCTCTCTATTCGACTGGAATCATCAAAAATAAAAACAAATAAATGAATAAATCAATTGTTCCATCTATTTTGTTTATCTTGATTTTGAAAAAAAGTTATTCAAAAAATTTACATTAAATTTTAATGATAAATAATCTGTAAATTAATGTAATTATATATTGAAGAAAAAAAACTAAAAAAAAAATACTGTGATTTATTGATTACGGTATTGCAGACAATTGTAAAATTTTAAATAGAAAAATTCATTAATTCTAGATTGATAATAACTGAATGCTTTTTACGTTAATCAAAATATTTTTTCATAATAACACATTAAATTCATTTGAATTTAAATAAATAAATATTAAGCAATTAACGAACAAAAATTGAGCTAAATAATTACGAATTCAAAACAACTACGACGAATGAAAAAAGAAGATAAGATTAAAGAAAAATTTGGAAAAATAAAAATAAAAAAATTAACTGAGGTGAGTTTTGCATAGTCTAAAAAATGCATAGCTTGTTTATAACGTGTAGGCGTGTGAGTGGGAGTCTGTACGAATGTGTACATGTGAATCTCTGTACTCTGCTGCAGTACGCAAACATGCATTACCGCCAGACTGAACTCATTAATATTTAACATTACACCTTTTTCGTCAAGAGAGAGAGAGAGAGAGAGAACTGAAAGAAGGGGTTGGAGGATAATAAAGGAAGCGAAGAATAAAAAAATAATAATCCCCCTGTGAAAGAGAAGAGGCATCTTTGAAGGTCTGATGGATCTTTATGGAGGTGGTTGGGGCCCACATAGTCACCCAAATTATTCAGCAAGTGTTAGTGGTAGTGTTTGTGATAATAATATTGGTAAATGTTGGACTCGTGGATGCAAATCATCAGATTCATTACAATCACGGCCTATTGATCATGTCATGAGGTCAATGGATACAATGAGATCAATGGAATCAATGAGATCAATGGATTCTGGTAGACAGTCAATTGGCCATGAGCATTTGAGTAATATAACAAGCCCAGAAACATTGATGAGACACGAACAGCAGCATCAGCACAGTATTGAACAAAATATTTGTACTGAACAGCCAAGATCAATTGATACCTCATATTTACGTGGCAATGATTATTATCAACGTGCTATTGAGCATCCATGCAGATTAATGGATCACAATGGTAGACAAAAAGATCATAATTTTGGACACGATCATGGCTGCAGATCAGTTGATCATGTACCACAATTGTTTGACTATTGTGGACACGATGCTGCTATTGCTGCTGCCAATGCTGCTGCTGCAGCAGCTGCAGCTGCTGTACATCATCCAAGAACAATAAGTGAAATACCTGGTAGGCCATTGGAGCATCGTCCAATAAATTGGTCATGCAGATCACTTGAACATCAGCCAGGACGTACATTACCAATGGATACTGTTATTTTTGGATCACACAATCATCAGCCATTGCAATTTAATGTTGATAATCATTTGAGAATTAATTGTCCTGTACACAGTCCATTTCGATTCAAGTTTCCAAATGGCATGCCAGATTGTCATGGTCATCAGGTAAAGACATTTGAAAAATTCGAGAATGAAGAAAGTAAATTTAAGACAAAAAGAACATTTGAACTTTGAAACATTTATCTTTAGATTTTCTTTTTTTTTCACAATTACATTTTTGTCTTATGTTTTTTTTTTTTTTCATTTATTCGAGGATATTGTGATATTTTTGAGAGGTAGAGTGGCAGATTATTTAGCAATTGCTTCGTAGAGATGCAAGAGATGAAGAATTTATCAATTAATCATTGGTAGCGTTCTTTAAAAATTTTATCATTGTCCTTATTTATAGGGAAATGAACCTGTTTGTTAAAATGATTTGGGATTTTTTTAGAGAATAGGCAACTCTATGAAAAATTGGAAAAAATTATACAAAAATGAAGACATATTGGAGCATCTTCTCGAATTTTTTCAGAATTTTCCTTCGTGTCCTTGACATGAAAAAAAAATCCTGAATCATGTTGTTGCAGAGGTCCATTTTACGCCGTTCTCCCCTATTAATTCTGTAGTGGAGATATGAAACAGGACAAATCGACTTGATTTTTCTATTCATCTCAATAAAATGATCTCGGAAATTGAGAGAGATAAGACGAATTTGCCTTGATTCTTTTTTTGTAGATAACTCCAAAAGTTACAACACAGGATGAAACCATTATCGACCTGTCTCATTCAATTTCCAAAATATTTCCAAGATATATCTTTAATATGTCAAGTTTCGGAAAAGAAGCACTGTCATACACAGATCATTCATGATGATCAGCATCAATGATAGGCTACTAGTAGACCACAGCGTTTCCATCCCCTCTCTCGATTTTTACGCTCTCCCTCTCCACGTTTCTACTACGTTTATTCTTCCTCCTTTTTTTCTTCAAACAAAACAGAAAACAGAAGTACCTGTGAAAACATTTTTTCCTCATTCGTTCGTAGGAATAACGACGACTGGAATAGGACCTTGTTGATGCATTATGTTATCAATATTTTATCTACTCTGAATAACTGAGACTCAAATAAAATTTCACCCTAAAATATCGGCTAGTTATTGATTGATCACTGGAGCAAACCATTGGGGCAACACACATGTATAGTTGACGAAAAAAAAAAAGAAAAAAAAACAGGAAAAAAACATACAGTGGCTTACAAGTTCGTCCCAGATAGGGAAGAGTATATTGCGTATGGGTTTGATTGTTAAAGCGCAGTCGCACCATTGCGGTAAACTCAAATGTATGTATCTAAGGGTGAATATAGGGGGAAAAATGAGCTGGAGGGGAAAATATCATTTGGCTTGTCGCCTTGTTTCTTGTATACATGACTTTGTTTCACAAATCTTCTCTGGCTCCTTCAACTTTCAATATATGCATAATAACCACCGCCAAGTACGAAGAAAATTTGTGTTACAAAGTTACAAAGCCTATGAAAACTTTCAAAACCCTTTTACCCCTCAATTCATCAAAGTCACGTTCCCAATTTCCCCTCCCCGTTCCCCCTTTTTGACAAGGAAATTAGTTGATGAATCTTTAATTAATAGTTTTTTCATATATTTTCTATTCTCTTTTCTCTGTAAAAAAAATTTTCTTCTTCGCTTTTTTTTCTTTCCTTTATAATTCATTTTTTTCCCTCTTTTGTGGAAATGTTTTTTTGCAGACACTTCTGCAGGCACACGATGTAGCGGGCCATGAAGTTTACGGCGAGGGAGCATCAAGAGTTACACCACCACCCTTACTACCTTATCTCAATGGTAGTGATGATGTCGAGGGCCAAAATGGTGATATGGATGTCGAAAATGTTACGAGAGTTAGGCTAGTTCAATTTCAAAAAAATACCGATGAACCTATGGTAAGATGTTAAAGATTTTATCTACCAATTTTATTATCATGTATTATTTTTATTTAGAAATGACTTATTTTGTGGAAAATTTATCCTATAGAATTTTGAATCACAGGG
Organism: Aleiodes alternator; assembly: GCA_963921955.1. Taxonomy (NCBI): domain Eukaryota; kingdom Metazoa; phylum Arthropoda; class Insecta; order Hymenoptera; family Braconidae; genus Aleiodes; species Aleiodes alternator. Next base: position 6,978,816 of record OY998115.1, on the reverse strand, counting down.
GAATGAGAGATTATTATCATTTTTTTTTCATGATGAAAGTTTTATCGTTTAAAATATGACTTGGGTAAGGCGAAAAGTTTTAATCGTGATAATTTTTGGAAATACGGAAGAGTTAATCATGAAGGAAAGAGGATATCAGTAGTGAAGAGGCAAAGTTCTGGATAACTTCATTTTTTTACGGATTTTATTTTCAGAAAATCTCAGAAGCTAATGAGGATATGTCCTCCTTGCCCTATTCTTTTTTGTGTAGAGGATTTCAAGAGCTAGGGAAAAGGAAAATCACCCTATCTCACTTAGTTGTCGCGATAAAAGAAATCGACATCTGATTTGACCTCTTCGCTACTCATCCATCAATTTGATTGTTCTAATCTGATTTCATGAATCATCTCAGGATTTATGAGAGAATATACCTCTCAAAAATTCAGAGATACTCCCTAAAGACTGACGAAAAGGCAAAATTTCAAGTAATAAAACTGTTCAAGTAGATTTATCAGGCTTTTTTTGTAATGACTTTTCCACTCTAAAATAAAAAAAAAAATCTTGATAAATTCTCCTAAACCGAAAAGTTTCTGGGTTATCGTGGAAATAATCTCAATGAGACTTTTCAATTTATCTCTTTTTACGTTTATTATCAAGTTACTCGGTTATAAAATCTCTTTATCGAGTTTTATTTTCAAAAATCTAATTAACGAAAGAATTGTAATGAAAATTTTTTCTTTCCTGTGTTCAGGGGATAACATTGAAAATGAATGAAGATGGTAAATGTGTGGTAGCACGAATAATGCACGGTGGAATGATTCACAGACAGGCGACACTTCATGTACTAGATGAGATCAAAGAAATTAATGGAATACCAGTTGCAAATCAGACAGTAAATGCACTACAAAAAATGCTCGTAAGTATTTAAATATTAAGTTAATGATTGAATTTGGATTGATTTAATGACTAATTGATGAATTCAATTAATTGAGAGAACACAAAAATTCATGTGGCTAGTAGGGTAGGGCTTGAATAGGTGGTTAAATCGATTATCACCTGCATTACGTAAATTCCCAGGTGGATTCCTATCTGGATTACCTGAGGTGATGGTTTATTGAAAAAAAAATGAAGCATGGGAATCTGGGGAATCTATGGTGGGGATACCACGGGAATTTGGCATGAAATCACACGATAATGTCTGTTATACCGAATTTTCAATGGATAATAACATTACTGGGAATTTTACTCTTGAGAGTTATTGAAATGTGCAGGGATTTTTAAAAATTTCATTAACTTCATTGGAGAGCTGATAATTTGATCCAATTATTTTTTGAGATATTTCAAAATTAAATTCGTCTTTTTTGAAAGATCGAGGCCAAATATTATCAAAAAATGAAGAGCATAGATCGATTTTTACAATGAATTACTCTATTCCATTTCGACATGTTGTCGAAAATTCCAATAGAATTGATTCAACTTTCTCTCTTCTGTCGAGTGCTGAATTCTGTTTTTTTTTTTACTTTACAGCGAGAAGCGAGAGGATCAGTGACGTTCAAAATACTACCATCATACAGGATTGCACCGCCCCCCTGCGAGGTACAAGTAAGCCCCAAAATCCACATCCAAGCCCACCATAAATGTCCTGCCGATATTTTCACGTCATTGATTTTTATTCTATTTTCCATTCGAATGACTTTTCATAGAAGGAAAAGCAACAATAATCATTTTTCTCTATTTTTTCATTAATTGATAAAAATCGATCTCTGAAATCAAGACTACAATTTTGAATCAAAACCTTTTTTTTCATCGTTCCCTTTCCACGAGATAGTACTAAAAAAATATGAGGAAAAAATACTACTTCAATTCCCCATATTCTGCACTTTTTTCTTTCTCCATTTTCTAAGTTTAAAAAATTCCATACCTTTCTTGTTTTTGCATTTATCATCCATAATTTATTAGTCTCTATTCACATAATTCGTATATATTACGTTTTTTTTTCGTTGGCTCAAACAAGAATGAAACAAAACAAAAGAAAGAAAAATAAAATATAACTTATCTTTTTATTTCACACAAGTTTTGAATTACGGTTGCATGCAAATACATCTCTTTTTTTCTTCTATTATTCTCGCTTACGAGACCGTCAACTCTACTGCTTTGAATAAAAACGAAAGGAAATAGAAAATTTGGGAAGAAAAAACATGAGAAACATTTTTTTTTAATAACATTTTTTTCTCATCTAATCCAAGTAAATCATATAATCCATTGATATTGATCATTCTCGTGATTTTCATACTTGTTAACAACGGAATAATAATATAAAATATAAATATTTAAAAAATGCTGTATATACATACTTAAATTAAATACTTAAAATTAATAAGAATCATCAGCAGCAACATAGCAGATACAACTGCAGTGGCAGCAGTCAGTCCACCAGACGAGTTGTCGATACCTCTTTTTATTTATTCTTTTTATATATATAAATTTTTTTATAACTTCGAAAACCTTACCCCTTTGTTCGTATTTTTTTTTAATTACTCAATGTATGTTCTAGTGGATTGAAATTGATTAATGTCCCCCATCACTTCACGTAATTGATTAAAAACAAAGAACACTTTAGTTATACTTGATATCTTTAATTAAATATCATCCACTCACATGTACGTTTTTACTGCCCCTCTCTTAGTTACACCGAAATCAAGTAGTACTGGTAAAAAAGAACCGAGACAATTTGATCTTAAAATTACTTTTTCTTAAATCTATGAGAAATATTAAAATTTTTTTAATAATCTTCTTTTTAGATGAAATTTTTAATAACAAAAGTTTCTTTGAAACCATTAGATTCTAGAATATTTTAAAGAGAAACAACGATTTCAGTAGTGGAGAGGTAAAACAGGACAGATCGACTTGTCTTTGTGGTCATTCTCAATGAAAAATCTCGAAAATTAGTGGAGATACGTTCTTTTTATCCTGATCCTTCTTTGCAGGAGTTACAAGGAAGAATCACAGTGTAAAGTCGCCCATCTCCCTTAATTTCCGAGATATTTTGAAAAAATGATTGGCAAAAAATTGACTTATCCTATTCTACCTTTTTACTATTGCATTTTTCAGTAAATTTGAATAATCTCATTTTACCATTTCGTTTCTGAATTACCACTGCGAATTTAGGCGCGTTGTTATGAGTAAATTAGTTGACCCCAGAAAAATAGATTATAAAAATTAGTTTTTATTTGTAAAAGACAATAAGATTAAAAAGGAACTTTCATTTTAGAAAAATTGAAGGAAAAAAAAGGGGGAAAAAACAAAATACAAAAAGGAAAATTTCATTAAACAAAAATAATGATCATATTCTTTTTCTTTCTGTTTTTCAACAATCTAGTTGTTCAGGATTAGGCCTCTGCCAGTATTAGTAAGTACCGCCACTTGATCTGGTGTGATTGGACTGCTGTAGTTAGAGAGCTAATGCGTTTATATACCTGTACCTGCATATAAATCACCCAAAATCGTAAAAAAAAAATTGAAAAAAGGAAAAACATCAATTGAAGAATTTATTAAAATATTCATATTTTTTTTTGCAATTGGTGCATTATTTTTTTTAACTTGATTTTAATTAGAAAAATTTCGTATTCGAATTTTTTTACATCGACACTTTTTAATTTATCATCTTTTTCCCTCTCATTGTGACCATGAATTTTAATTTTCCATTATGTATATACACGCAAAAGAAAAATTAAATGAATAAAAAAAACCTGGCATGTGGCCTAGTCATTAAAAAAAAAAAAAGAGGAGGAAAATACGAATTTTAGAGAGAGAAAAAAACACTAGAGGATTAATTAAATGTTATGTTTACTGACATAGACCTGAGGCAGTTCCCTCGGCGTATATCAACACTTTTTTCAACAGTAATTTGAAAAATTAATCACGTGACTTGTTTTTTCATTCGTCTACTAGAATAATATGATCTGTTACTGGGATTTTTTCCCAAAAAATTTTTCGAACTGAAAATTTTTTTTCACATATCTCAGAAAGGCTAAGAAAAATCGAATCATTTATTTTTGACTCTTCGCTACTGAATTGTGAAGAGAGGGAAATTTATTTCGTAGAATTATAGCTATCATTGTATTTTTTTCTTCCTGCAATATAATCTTGAGAATAGGAGAGGATGAAAAAAAATAGTGCTATTGGATGGCTACGGAAATTTACCCATTCTGAATGATACTCGAGAGTTCATTTCAGTTCAATACTTCTCAAGATACGAGGCAATTTATTTTCTTTTCCTTTAATTTTCATCTCTCGTAGATCTCTTCACTCGTGAAGAGAAACAATCTAACGAAATAGACGTATAAATATTTCTTAAATTACGAGTTTTAATAAATTTTTCATTAAATTAATTACGTTTATAAGGACCCATTTGAGATTTAATGTTTTACATTATGAAAATTTCTCGAAATTCGTCTGGATATTCAAGATAAACTCTATCTGATGATTTCATTGGAAAGCTGAGGAAATTTTCATTGAAAAACACTTGTAGAATTTTATTTTTTAGAATTTGTGCGAAATTCGACTTTTTCAGGTCAAATTTGTTTTTTTTGGGGGGAAAATTCCACATTTTCAGGAATATCTCTGGTTCTATTGGTCGTAGAGTAATAATTCCAAATGGAGGTGAAAGGTGAGATCATTTGCCATCGATTCATGTGGTTTTGAAGAAAAAATATTCATTTTTCAAGAACTTATGGATCATTTTCTGACAATCAGTTTTTGCGCTATAAATTCCTTAAAAATCGATATTTTTTCTTTTGAAACAACATAAATCGATGGCAAATAATCTCACCTTTCATCTCCATTCGGAATTTTTACGCTGAGATCAATAGAACCGGAGATATCCTCAAAAAACTGGAATTTTTCGAAAATTGACGAGTAAACACTTTCGATTTCGATACGAAAATTGAAATTTTCTGAAAATTGAAAAAAATCAATTCTGGCCCATGTTTTCCATCGGAAATTTTCTCAGCTTTTCAATGAAATCGTCAAAAAAAATCTATCTCAAGCCATTTCATCAGAATCATGATTTTACTCCTTTTCTCCTATTAATTCAGGCAAATTTCCCACAAGTTAATGAACATTACTCTTTTAAATCTAATATCTTGATCATACCCCGTCATTGACACTGAGTATTGGCGTTTCACATGTAGAATAGGAAAAAAAATGAATCAGGTCATGTAGTGTATTCATTTGACACTTTTTATTTTGAAAAGAATAAAAAAAACCTTGAGGTCAACAATTCAGAAAAGGTATGAAATACCCCATTAGAAAACATAACACCTCGATCTCTCCTTTCTTCATATTATATCATTATTTTTTCATATCTCATCATCAAATTGAAATCGAAATTTATCCATAAAATTATTAATTGCAAAAAAGAACAGTGCTTGAGCTTCATTACGCATAATTTATATAGGGGAGAATGGGGCAAAATAGGCACTGTAATGAAACGGTTAGAGATGGATTTTTTTCGATGATTCTACTGAGAAGCTGAGAAAATTCTAGCAGGAAAATGAGCTTCAGATGTATTTTTTTCGATTTTTTTGAAAATTCGATTTTTTCGGCATTTTTGAGGGGTAAGAGCCTTTCTTTTTTTGAAAATATTCAGTTTTTTGCAAATATCTCTGGTTCTATTGGTCGTACCAATTCGGGGTTGGTCTCAAATGAAAAATGAGCTCATTTCCCATCGATTAATGGGGTTTTGAATCAAAAAATATCAATTTTTGGGATAGTTATAGCCCAAAAACTGTTTCACAAAACTGTTTCACAAAAATACCCATAAATACTTCAAAAATCGATATTTTCAAATTGAAAACCCTATGAATCGATGGCAAATGATCTCACCTTTCAACCCCCGTCGGGGTTTTTACACTACGACGAATAGAACCGAAGATATTCCCAAAAAACTGAAAATCTTTAAAAAAGGAAGGGTTCACCCTTCTAAAATGCTCAAAAAAGTCAAAATCGCCAAAAATGGAAAAAAATCATTCCGGCACTTATTTCTCGCCTTAAATTCCCTCAGCTTTTCAATGAAATCATCAAAAATAATCTACAGCCGATATTTCTATTGATTTCAAGAGTTTTCCATGATATCTGCCTAAAAATTTAGATGTGTCCATTTTGCCCCACCTTCCCCTATAGAGAGGAGGTATTTTCTACAAAACCTTTTATTTATTCGGTGAAATAAATGAATTGCATTAATAAAAATTGTCCCCAGAATTAAATTATTATTAAATTAGTAGAAATTATTGGGAAAAAATCAATTTTTATTGATAAATATAAATTGTGTTGTGACAGATATTCGTGAGAGCACAGTTTGATTATGATCCCCTTGAGGACGAACACATACCATGTGCCCAAGCTGGTATTGCATTTAAAACTGGTGACATACTTCAAATAATTAGCAAGGATGATCATCATTGGTGGCAGGCAAGAAAAGACAATGCAGCTGGCTCAGCTGGTTTAATACCATCATCGGAATTACAAGAATGGAGGGCTGCATGTATGGCAATGAAGAAGAATAAGCAGGAACAAGGTATGATTTTCCTCTCAAGTATCAAAGATATTTAATTAATATTCACAAAGTATTTTTCATGAATCTTGAATCTTATGGAAAACAATTTCTCACTTGATCCCTGTAGGAAACGCAAAAATTCAGTAGTGGAGCTGTAAAAGTAAATGAGCTGGAAAATCAGTAGTCAAGTGATGAACGATAAGTTCGAAATTTTTTATGGAGATTCTTTTATGAATATATCTCTGGAACGAGTGGATTTAAGAGAAAATGTCAAGAGACGTTATTTGTAGTGAATTTTATTGTCTACAAAAATAATCTGTTTAAAACAGAGTGAGTTTACCGCGAGAAATATCACCAATTATAAAGTGCCAGTCTCAAGGTGTCTAGCGACACTATAAACGCGGTAAAGGCACGAATCCCCCCCCCCCCCCTTCTCTCTCTCTCTCTCTCTTGGACCCGCAGGAGTCCAAAAATTAGTTACGACTGAACTCTCAACAAGACAGGTGATCTTTGACCGTACAATTCGTTTATGGAGTCCAACGATAATGGGAGTGATCAAGAAGTGATAGACACTTAACGTGACGAATTAAGTGCTATCGTTCGTGAATCTCAACTATTAGCCATTGAAGTGATAGACACTTAACGTGACGAATTAAGTGCTATCGTTCGTGAATCTCAACTATTAGCCATTGAAGTGATAGACACTTAAAGTGACGATTTAAGTGCTATCGTTCGTGAACATCAACTATTAGACATTGCAGTGATAGACACTTAAAGTGATGCATTAAGTGCTATTGTTCGTGATTATATCAACTATTAGAGATTGAACTATTGGTTTAATTAATTCAACTATAATTATTGTAATTCAACTTTATGAGCATGATTGTGAATTTCAACTATAACAAGCATATTGTGATCTGTAATTTTATATCTATCAACAAGCTGGTTTTTCCTCATTAATAAAGAATGAGTTTTCCATGTGCCTCTCAACTAGTCTCTCAACACCTTAATTCACATGCCTTTTCGCCACCCACAGACCAGTCCGGAAATCAACTCGCTTTAAACATTGGTCCTTCGAGTAGCGGATTTGTGGGTAAAAAAAAGAGCAGAAAACGTGGTGTGAAAAAAGGTGAGGCCTCATGGTGAAGAAATTTTCGGGGTCTACATGAGCCAGCACAGAATCACAACAGCGTGACGTAATCGCCTAGGCTACCAACGAATATTCTGGTACGTGAGCTATTGTGTCTTGAATCAAAACAAAGACCAAAGTGTTGTTTACGTATCAAGGCAGCAGAGAATCAACTACAAATGTGCCATCAACAAACGACTCTACAGAGAAACTCGAAGTAATCCAACGAAATAGAAATTGGTCAATAATTATTGATCAAGAGGATGATTCAGCAGCTTACAACTGCTGAATGGGGGGAGGATGTTTAAAACAGAGTGAGTTTACCGCGAGAAATATCACCAATTATAAAGTGCCAGTCTCAAGGTGTCTAGCGACACTATAAACGCGGTAAAGGCACGAATCCCCCCCCCCCCCTTCTCTCTCTCTCTCTCTCTTGGACCCGCAGGAGTCCAAAAATTAGTTACGACTGAACTCTCAACAAGACAGGTGATCTTTGACCGTACAATTCGTTTATGGAGTCCAACGATAATGGGAGTGATCAAGAAGTGATAGACACTTAACGTGACGAATTAAGTGCTATCGTTCGTGAATCTCAACTATTAGCCATTGAAGTGATAGACACTTAACGTGACGAATTAAGTGCTATCGTTCGTGAATCTCAACTATTAGCCATTGAAGTGATAGACACTTAAAGTGACGATTTAAGTGCTATCGTTCGTGAACATCAACTATTAGACATTGCAGTGATAGACACTTAAAGTGATGCATTAAGTGCTATTGTTCGTGATTATATCAACTATTAGAGATTGAACTATTGGTTTAATTAATTCAACTATAATTATTGTAATTCAACTTTATGAGCATGATTGTGAATTTCAACTATAACAAGCATATTGTGATCTGTAATTTTATATCTATCAACAAGCTGGTTTTTCCTCATTAATAAAGAATGAGTTTTCCATGTGCCTCTCAACTAGTCTCTCAACACCTTAATTCACATGCCTTTTCGCCACCCACAGACCAGTCCGGAAATCAACTCGCTTTAAACATAATCTCTTGATAAATTGTCCTACACCCCTTGGATTTCGTGCAATTCATCACTAATTTCCAAGAATCTCTACGTCTCCACTACTGAATTGCATTGAGATTAAAGAAAAATTTCTGATCTCTCTTTTAGGTAATGAAATTAACTTAATAAATGAAAACTAGAAATTAAGTATTCCGAAAATAAGAAGAGTACAAGTATATTTGTTCCAGCAGATCGCACCTTGTGCTCAGACTGCTTTTCTCTCATTTGAGATTGGTGTTCTCTTTATAACATTTAAAAAAAAAACATCCCATTATTAGCGCCCATTCAATGATACCGGAAAAACGAAACAAAGTATCACGCATTATTGAACAGTTAATTTTCAGTACGTGGCATTTATAACTGTTTATTTTATTAACAAATGTATCATCGAATAATTATGGACTCATTATCATTCGCTATTCGTATTTACTTCATCCCTTTTATATAAACTGTATGAACAATTTGATGTTGAATTGTTTCAACACAGAAAAAAAAAGTGCAACAATTGAATCAGCGAATTTAAATTTTAAATGCAAATTAATAATTGGCGAGTCAAATAAAATAGGGGAAAAAATACGTTTAACTGTTCGTTCAGGGAATTGAATCTTCCAACATCATGAAAAACTCAATATAAAAAGGAAAAAAAAAACTACTAGTAATTTATTATTATATTATTGTATGTTATGCGAGCTTAGATGCGGAAGGAGAGGGCGGATGTTCTCCTCACACCGAGGGCTGTGACAGCTCGACAGGTACGAAAAAATTCTGCCTGCAGCTAAACGAAAGATAAAACAAAAAAGAGAGAAAATGAAAAAAAAACGATAAATGAAGAAGAAGTGAAAAAAAAATAGGCATAGAAAATTTTTTTAGCAAAAAAAAACGGGAAGTAGAAATCAGAATTTTTTTTTCCTGATACCAATATTAGAACCGAACAGAAAAAAAAACGTTGATGAAAGAAACGGCAAGATATCTATAGAATATTTTCATTCGCAATTTAGTGCAATAATTTTATCTTGAAGAATGCATTTAAATAATAATAATAATAATAATATTCTACCCACATTTCTTTCACCTTTAGGTAACAGAAAATGGCACGATATATTTCTTCACCCACCCCCCTAAAACCCCCACTCTCTCTTTTTCATCACATTTCTATACTCATGCATCGAATCTATTTCTTATTATTTATTGTGACCTGCTGGAACTTCACTTCCATTTTATTACTTATCACTTTATAGTGAGTTTTATTTTTTTCCATTT